>QLPN01005962.1:0-26794 GCA_003314395.1 Albatrellus ellisii | reverse complement strand
TTCGCTCCCGCCCTCGCTCCAGAACAACAGCAACATACAATGGACCGCATCGTCCGTCATGTCGCACTTCTCAAAGACACACTCAGTATGTGTGCTCTTCGCAGACCTCAGCATCTGCTGGTTCAGTGTGACCACGCCCATGCCTGTGCCCTCCCACCAACCCGCTTCGGGCAACTTCAACGACCGATCGCTCGTCACCTGCCAAGCATCCTACCTCCCCCGCCCCCAGCCCCTCGACGGCGACACACTCGTCGCCGCGCACCACGCCTACGGCGCTCTCGTCGCCGGCTTCGCTGAGCAGTTCGCCGCGACGCGCCAGGTCTGCGCGCACGGGGAGTGCTGGGACCTCGCGAACGAGGCGCTGAAGCACGCCGCACAGCAGTGCCCGTCCGCGCCGCCCATCGGCAGCATCGCGCGCACACACGGGCACCTTATCTACGCGGGCCGCGCGGATGGCGCCGGGCGCTGGCGCGGGGGCGACGATCGCGTGCGGCGTGGCGACATCGTCGAGTGGCGCACGGTGCGTCTGCGCACGCCGGATGGCGGCTGGGCGCTCCTCGGCGACCCTGACCACACCGCAGTCATTACGCGCGACACGGCCCCGCGGCGCGCGCCTACAGACGGTGCGACGTTGGGGCCCGCGGAGCTCGGCGCGCTCGAGGTCGTCGAGCAGAGCGTGGGCAGCCCGCCGCAGCGCCGGACATACGCCCTTGAGGGGCTCGAGCAGGGCGAGATATGGATCTACCGCCCCGTGGCGATGGGCACATATGTTGGGGCTGAGTTTGAGCCGTCGGTGCCTCAGGGCGTGGGCGTCCTGAGTCTGTAGGCGCGCTCCAGGGGACTGGGGTCTTTGATAGACGTTGCCATTTTCCGGCTCTCCTTAGATGGGTGACAATTGGTAAAATTTCACTGTCCCTGATATACGGACCGAGAATAGGAAAGAACTGTGCGACATGAGCGTGTGATCCGGTTTCGTGATGCAGCAACCTGAAAATGTGTATTAATGACAGTGAGATGGCGATGTACATTGAACAGAGCTGGTACAGTACATGTGAAAGATCTTGATTAATAAACATGCACAAGAAGCTACACAGGGACATCTAAAGAAGTCACATGTCCGGTTGTCAACGTGGTGGGCCATTGCAAAGACAAATGGGTCTACTAGTGCAGATAAATAGCGGCACAACAATGTAATGACGTGAGCGGAGCGATATTCTGAGCAACATCGAGCAAGCATGAATTCCGAATTGGAGATAGTCGAACAACGGAGGATGAGGTTTAGTACTCCAGGATACCCCATAACTGGTGCTCTTTGACGTCGTCACTGTGGTTGACATCTGTCCTGGATATGGAGTCTTCTCCAGGCTGCAGGACAATGTCTTGTGCCTGGAACCGCTCAATGTAGCGCTCTTCCGTAGCATGCCCAGAGATAGGAAGACGGCTCATCGCCATGGCAGCTTGACTGGGGCCCGTGGAGGTCACACCGGTCGCGTTGGCGTTCATGTGCCGGAAGTGGATGTCGTTGTTCGTCTCATAGAACGAAACCTCCCCCCAGTGCTCCAAGCTAGAAGTTCGGGAGCCCGGACCGTTAGCATGGTAGAATGTGAAGTGTGTGAAGTGAAAGAAACGAGGGAGTGGAGGAAGAACAGCGATGGAACGCACATGTTCGTGGAAGCGAAGTTCGAGAGCGAGCGGTATAGGCGTGTTGCGCCGATAGCGCTGCGTTGCATCAGTCGGACACTAAATTTACAAAGAGAATGCTCCCGAACTTACGTTGCGATAACTTGATTGAGAAAGAAGCAGAATCAAACATTCATTATTGGTAAGACTTTGCGGAGATGAGATGAACAAGGCTTACGCGCAGGAGTTTGGAACATCTGAGTTGAGGGTCGAAGCGTGAATAACCACCACCGTGATATACCATGAACAAAACACGTACCACATTCATAGAATCTAGAGAACAGGATGACTGTCAGCCTCAATATAAGTATGAACTGCTTTCGTAATATACCGTTCAAGTTCAGGATGAGGAAGACCTGCAAACGGCATATCAATGAGAGGAAGTTAATTCGACTGTGCGACGGTGACGTACTGCTGGTGGGACTTCCGACAAGGTGGCAAACACCAGCCAAATGACTCCTTGTCTCAGCAGGACGTGACACATGCTTCGGAGATTGTGAGGCCTAGCCCTGAAGATACCGGCGAGCATGATGACAAGTAATGAGACATCCATGGCAAGAACTAAGAGGATGTTGGGGCGATTATTGACGGTTTCCGTGACTATGCAAGAGCTGGTCTTAACATCCCAGAATGCATCAGACTTTAACGGCGATATGAGCCATGCAATGTCAATTTGATGAGAAAGCAAACATTACCAGTGCCACACCTAAAATGAGAGTAGAAACGATGAGGAGGAAATATGTTGGTGTACATTTGGGTACGAACCTCGAATCCACATGGCTACATTGGTGCACCAGAGTGTAAATACAACCATGGTCAAAGGAATGTTGTGATTCCATATTGCTATTCTGGGACATAGTGGGTCAAATGAGCAGGACGTTGCCTATGAGGGGACCTACGAGCGCAACACGAAGAGCAGAGACGCGAAGGAATAAGTCAAATAAGAGAATACCTGTTCCCACGGAGGCACGGAGTCAGATTGGTTAGGTTGAGAGACAGGGAGCCACCTACAAGGAGGAAAACCAGCCAGGCCTTGACTGCTATTAGCATAGCCTGCTAGAGTGGGCTCGATCGCAGACTTACCTTGCACTGAATTGTGTGAGTGGCATTGAAGCCAGTAAGATCTGCTAACGTGACCGCAAGCGCAGATAATCTGCATGCGAAGTATATCTGTAAACGACAAGCCTCAGTCTTCCTGCAAGGTCTGAGCCAGAACTGCCAGTACCCATATCGTCCACCGCCACGGCCGCCTGCCCTGTAGGATACTCCACTCATAGTTGATATGACTCAGGAATTCCCAACTGGAGATCAAAGGTCAGCTTGAGATGTACAATGTATCATGCTGCAGCCGATAGAAAAAACGCCTACATATATATGCCATCTACAACATGTATAAGCTTGACGGTCGACTCTGCCGAAGCGCAGCATTTAGAAATAGTTAGGCCAGCAATGGAGAGGGGAAAGTACCTAGTTGTTGAAAGACGACGGACGGATTATCCCAGTTCACCATGAGTATAGGACGAGGGTGGATGCGACCATGTAGACGGGGGTGGCAAAAGAGATGGTGGGCACAAGACGGAGGGAACGACTTCCGAAGACGGCATCCTTACAAGGGAATTGCACGCCAGAGAAGCTCAGTTATCAAGCGAGCCAAGTTACCACAACCATCATCATCTTCGGCCTGCGGCTACTCCAGCGCCTGAATCACGACAAATTCAAAATGAAGTTACTCTAGCCGGTTGTCAGCTCGCCGCCAATCGCCACACATACGCAACATCTCTGTAACTGTGGCGTATATCCCACCCGCAATGATCGCGCGCTTCATTGCCTCCGTAACTGTGCAGTCCTGAAACCTCGGCGAGTGGTTTTACCGACGCGTGGAACGTGTGGTCTATCCCCCGCACCAAAACCGACATCAACGGCGTTGCGTGTGTGCGCCGTACTGGGCATCAGCTATGGTGCTCAGCACCAGTCTTCAGCAACTTCCTGCCCTTATCCCATCAACTGTCAGCCGGTATCTCTTTTTTTTTTTTTAGAGACATCGTGGTCAATGCCAGAGGCTGACACTGAGTGGCTTGAAGGGGGAGACTTTGAGATCAACAATGCAGTGGTCAGGGCTCTTCATGCATGACTCTTCCGAGCCTTTAATTCGATGGATAAATGGACGCACAAATGGGTGGCTCCATTAACATCTTACTGGGTTTGAATGCACTACGCGAGTTAATGCACAACTTTGCACTTCTGGTATCAGACACTGTGTTCATCATTGTAGCGGTTCTTAGTGCGCCTGGGAGTTGACAAGACTCGCGCGCCATGCAATCCGATCCACAACATGATGTTCGAGAGCAGCAAGGGCTTCTTGCTTTGTACCGATAGACAACGAGCTCGTTTGGCCGGCTACGTGGGCCCGTCAGATGATAGGATGTGTTGGAGTTCTGACTCTGGGCTTTGATCCATTTAAATAATAATGTCAAGAATGGCGATGGCGCCAACTACGTGAGCAAAAGAGACGGAACGAAGGCATGGCGGAAAACTCGGCCAAATGCGATTATATAATAATGAAGCCGCCAGAGTTTGTAGTTTCTTAACTGAGGCTCTGAACGGGGCGCATTTCGATAGCGATGCCCCGTGTAACCTCGGACCGTTTTTCTCAAGCACACCAGCCATCTGCCAAGTCAAATGGGTCAAAGCAAGGCGGATCATCATCGTCTGCCGCTCGAAACCCTATCTTCAATATAGAGCGTTTTGGACAGCATATCCTGAAAAATCCAGCAATAGCACAGGAGTACGCCTGTCCTTTACAATCACATTTCCCGTCTGATTGTGTACAAAGCATTGTAGACAAGGTACTGACATCGATTGAAGTGCTAAAAACGTTGGTCTCATACTGCAGCAGGCCAACCTGCAGCCAACGGATAAAGTGCTCGAGGTCGGACCCGGTACTGGGAATTTGACTGTCCGCATCCTCGAGAAAGCCAAGCACTGTACAGCGGTGGAGATGGACCCCCGTATGGCTGCAGAACTGACGAAACGAGTACAGGGAAAGTGAGTCGTGTGTGCACATACATACTAGATCTTGCCCGACTCATTCATTGATGGTAGGCCAGAACAGCGCCGTCTTAACATCATGATTGGGGATTTCGTCAAGGCGGATCTCCCTTACTTCGATGTCTGTATATCCAACACACCCTATCAAATCTCGTCGCCCCTAGTTTTCCGTCTTCTCTCCCACCGTCCGCTGTTCCGGGTAGCTATTCTCATGTTCCAGCGGGAGTTCGCACTTCGTCTGGTCGCGCAGCCGGGTACTGCTCTTTGGTCTCGACTTTCCGCGAATGTGCAGCTATATGCCAAGGTCGACCATGTCATGAGCGTCGGAAAGAATAACTTCCGCCCACCACCCAATGTCGAGTCATCCGTCGTACGCATAGTCCCGCTCAATCCGCCGCCACCAATCAGGTTTGAGGAATTCGACGGCCTCACACGAATTATCTTCAGTCGAAGAAACAAGACTGTACATGGCAATTTCCAAGCCAAAGGCGTCGTGGAGATGCTTGAGAAAAATTGGAGGACATGGTGTTCAGAGCATAATAAGGTACGTCCTTGCTACTTGCACGTATTTGCTTTCCCTTAAATTCCGCTGCTTCGCTTGTAGATGATCGAAGACGGTGTCAGCATGAGGAAGAAGGTTGAAGCTCTCTTGACCGAGACAGGCTTCCACGAGAGTCGTGCAGCAAAAATGGATATCAATGACTTACTAAAGTGCGAATATCTCTGTTGATCGTTGCTCATCGTTGACTTGATCCTCCATAAGACTTCTGTCCGCTTTCCATGATGAAGGCATACATTTTGCGTAGGATTCTTCGAACCCGCCCATCTCCTGGTTTCAACGTAGGTTTCCTCTTCATGAGTCATCCATTACTGAATGTCATTTATAACGTACAGCCCTGTACTATCCTGTTCTACCTCGCAGCAAAAAGTACCGTATTGATATTCGCGTACGACTTGCGGCCATCCGCATGGAATGTATGTGATACTCTAGTTGAATTTTAGTGACCATTGTATGCCGGGTATACAGTACTGTATTTTAAACGGGAGTTTCTGTACCCCAACAAATCCGCGCGTCCGAAAGAATGGATATGTAATTCCTTTCGTCGTTCGAGCCGGAGGTTTCCGCCTCTTGAACTTCAGACGTAGGTGTCAACTTGAATAGTGGATCTTATATTTTCTGCGCTAGGGAGAACACCGTTCATGCTATCCCAGACTATCCCAGTCCTTCACCAAAATCTGGCCAACATCGCTACTGCATGCGAACTATTGAAAGGTTGACCGGGGACCCACGATGGTGTCCATGTGCATATCTAAGACACGACGGGATTCTATGGTACGCTAGAAGAGCATCGACTCCTTTGTATTCGGACCACAAACCACGACAGTCCTGAGTTCGAGGCTGATGGCTCTGATGATCTCCCGCAAGCTGGCGACATACAGATGCGTATCCGATTTGTATTGCCATGTACTCAGCTTCCTCCTCTTGATACTTACTCCTGCAGACCCGTTCGCTGCCGGGACCTACCCGTCGGTGGAGATGGCGAGCAGTGCTATCTATTCTCTGCACTATTCACCGAGACAACGGCGGATATCAAGAACGTGTAGGCCTAACGCCTTTGTGAGCACGCATGGTATGACGATGAAGGTATTGAGATGATGTAGACGCCGATTTGGAGTATTGATCCTTCTCCGTTCGACAGCGGGAGCAAGACCCACGGCCCACTTAGAAGTCCTCTTCATTCAAACGTGTCTTTTCCAAAGCGCAGTTTAGTGAATAGCATCTGACATCACCTTGCTATGCATGTTCATGCAAGGGGTTCAGTCGCTGATGCATCCGCCGGATTGGGCAACACGATGATTGAGCACGTTCTCGACACCGTCGTCGGTGCTACCCTGCGAGACGAGATCGAAGCTGCCTTTGTAAAGGAAACGTTTGGCCATCTCGTCATCATCTTCGACAACAACGAGGATCTAAATTATGCCTGTGACCGACAGATGTGATCAACACCTCTGGGAGGAATTCCTACTGACAAGAGTATCAAGTCAGGTATCAGGTACAAGACCGGTTGCCCCGAACGAATCTCACATACCATTCGTCCTAGTTCTTATCTTTCCGCTAGGTGGATTACAGTAAGCGCGAGGAACGGTACTGGAGTCCTTGATTACGATCTCACAGCCCTCGACATAAGACAGCCTGGGCATGAGTCACGACCGAGCATCGCGGCTACCTAGGTGCCCTGGAACTGAGACAAGCTAGTGATATGACCAAGGCTGTCAGAGAGATCTAAATCTAACTTATAAAATCACCAATGAAGACTCGGTGCCATCGCGTACTGGTATTTCGCTTGGTCTTCGCGCGATCAATAAGATCCCTGAAACCATTCCCTTGTTTTGATGCACCACAAGCCCACGAAAAGTGATGGGAAATTCGCGAATGAGTTCTGGATGATATAATTTAGAAAATCCAGGCTAGCCCTCAGTGGACCTAGCATAGAACATTCCTGACACTGTGGGCATGGGCATCACGGTGACTGTCATATGGAAATGCAATGTCTATGCTCTGTGTCATGATTTTCTTTTGTTCTGCTAGTATACTGCACCACAGCATCATCTTTACTTACTAATCTATGCACAGTACCTCTGGAACATTCCTTTCCACAGTCTTGTACTATATTTACCTTGATAGAATCTTCTAGCACTCAAGGTTGTACCGTATATAAAGGGTCAAATTGCTGAAGTTAAGGTCAAATGCCCGACCCTGTACATGTACTACATGTTGATGTTCATACGATGCTGACTGTACATCTCCTTCCTTTTTTGTCCTTAAGTACTATACATGCACATACACTCATACATATGTACATATACACATGTCCCTCAGTTTCACTAGACTTGGTCCATGCATTACATAGACTACTATAAGTAGACTATAGATACAACTACAATAGGATAAAGAACAGTTGTATCCTCCTCCTGCACATGACCTGTGTTCAACACTACACTTCCGTAACAGAGCTACAACTCTACAGTAGTCTCTGAGATACACCTTCACAATGTGCTATTAGCACTTCACTTAGGTAAGGCCTGGTAGCTCAATGGTTAGAGCACCCACCTGGAGCAAGGGAGGTCCTTGGTTTGAACCCAAGCCAAGTCACTATTTTGGTAATTACATGTTCTAACACAAATTCTATACAGGATCTCTAGCTTAGTCTCCTGTGTTATACAGTATCCTGTTCCAGTTGCTCTTCAATCTCATCTGTTGTGTTCTAATTGTGTGCTATGCTCTGAGTCTCTCATCTGTTCCAGTACACTCATGTCTGCACAGGAGTGAGCCAATGGTGGTGAGGAGAAGGGAAAATGTGGTTGGGATAGCAGTGAGGACATGGTGGTAAGTGGTGGAGACAAAGCTCCAGAGCATAGCAACATGGTTAGACATTCATAGAATGTCTAAGGGTGGTAAGAAAGTGGGGAGAAAGTATATGTAGTGTGCATTGAACAAGGTTCAAGCAGAGTGTAGAATGTGGGTAGTGAGAATGTGTTGTAAGTGTGTGTTTGTAGTGGGGTAAGTGGGTTAGACATGTGTCAGAAGGACGTAAGGAAGACATATAGTTGTGTAAGTAAAGAGGAGCTGAATGAATACTGTGAATATTTCCAACAACTCATAGCTGGCCACTCTGCTTTACTAGTCTGTAACATTAGGCTAAGCTACACTTTACTCTCCATGTAGCCAACATTGTGGCTCCTCCCATCCCCACCATTCTCCACCCAGAATTCCAGTTCTCCTCTTGTCAAAACACCATTGTTTTTTGAGGTCACACCCTTGAATATTTAGGCTGACAAAATTGGAAGGTTGTGAATACTAACTATCATATTGGCACAACCAGCCTTGACAAAGATCCACCCTCTTATGAGCTATATACCTACACACAAGACTTCCCAGGTGTACCTATCATTGAAGCTGAGTTGCTGACTGCACTTGCTGGACCCCCAGTCACTCCTATCATCCTTTTACCTCCAATCCTCATCATATCACTCCCCATTGCACCCCCAGTCACCCCCACACCCACAATTATCATGTCTACAACAGCCAAACCCATTGTCAAAGTCAATAAACCAAAACCCTTCAATGGGGGTAAGTTGCAATATTGCACATTTTTGATTTCTAGTCACCTCTATATGAGTGCATCTCGAATCATCACAGACAAAGATAAGATAGCCACTATCTTATCTTTCATGAATGAAGGCATGGCTCTTGCCTGGCAAGACAATTACATTGAAACAAAAAAACAAAAAACATGTCTGCTAACCCACCAACTTATGCCAAGTTCAAGAATGCCCTTGATACTGTGTTCAAGGATGTGCAGTACTCACTCAGACAGTATGAAAGACATATGTGGAGTGTATGTAGAGAGAGACTATCTTATATAGTAGCTACAGGTTGAGTTTGTAGCAGAGTGTATATGAGGGAATACAAGAGTTCCCATAAGTAGGGGAACATGTGTTGTTCTGGAGTAATGAGTGGGTACTTGGACATATAGGTGGAGGTGTAGTCTGAGGAGTTAGAAGTGGTGCCATGTACATAGTGAGTAGGTAAAGAATATGTGTATGAAGTGAAGAGAGTAGGCTGAACAAAAATATAGTAGTATGCACAGATACTTCAACAGCCCCCCTTGTTTGGTGGACCAATGACCATGAGACCAAGAGCGGCATGTTGCACTTTGAAGGCAATGCATGGCAGTGATTTGGTCAGGGTGTCAGCAATGATGGAGGTGGAGGGAATGTGATGCAACATGATGAGCCCAGACCTGACACACTGCTGGATGTAATGGTATTTGATGTCAATATGTTTGGTTCCCTTGCCAATGACTGGGTTGTTGGCAAGGTCACCAGAGCCTTTGTTTTTGCCAAAAATGGTAAGCAGGAGCAACAGGGGAATGCAAAGCTCCATGGTGAGGCTACAATACCAAGAGGCTTGAACAGTGGCCTGCAAGAGAGCAATATATTCAGCCTCTGTCAAAGAGAGGGAGATGATGTGTTGGCACTGTGACAACCAGGAGATGGTGCAGCCATTGAGTAGGAAGATGAAAGCCCCATAGAGCAATGATCAGCCAGGGTTGGAGTTGGAGTGGCTGACCATGTCTTCATTGGGCCCAGTGGCATAGTGGAGACCCAGGCTGGTAGTGCCAGAAAGGTACCAGAGGATGTGCTTAGTGGCTGCCAAATGCCCAGGGGCTGGGTTAGTGCTGTAGTGGGCCAGTGAGTTAACAGTGAAGGCAATGCCAGGGTGTGTGAGACAACAGCCACATACATTAGACTGCCAACAACTTGCTGGTAGAGTGAGCAGGAGGCAGCACTGGCAGTGCCCATGAAAGGGACAAGAGATGTGCTGGAAGGCAGAGGTATGGTGACCAAATTGCAACCAGGCAAAAACATGCAATGACACTGGTGACATAGCATGACTGGCACAGTGTAAGTGTCTTGTTTGTGTGGTCCCAGGCTACTTCAAGTCCCAGGTATGTGGAGGTTTCACCCAGGTCAGTCATCTCAAATGCCACAGCTAGTGTGTGTTTGATATCTAAAATGGTGGCCAGGTCATCACTGAAGATCTTAACATTGTCAACATAGAGGATCAGGAGGAGGAAGGAGGAGCCTTGGCACTGTATATATAGGCCTGCATCTGATGAGAGGCAATCCAAACCAAGAGTTTTGAGGCAGTCATCCATTTTCACATTCCATTGTCATGTGGCCTGCTTCAGCCCATAAATGGATTTGTGAAGATGACATACTTTGTTGGCAGGCTCAGGGATCTCAAAACCATCTGGCTGGCACATGCATAGCTCCTCCTCAATGTTGCTGTTGAGGAATGGGCTCTTGATGTCCATTGAGTGGACATGCCAATCACATGAGGCTGCAAGGGCAAAAAGGAAGCATAGCAACTCAAACCATGTGACAGGAGAGAAAACCTCTGCATAGTCTACACCAGGGATTTGTTTGAAACCCTTAGTGTCAGGCTGCTATTATTTTCCCTATTTTTCTCTTCATTTTCCTCTATTTTCTTATACTTTTATCGTCATAGATCTTGCTAAGAGCAGCCTATTGGACAGCCTTAGGGAAGGTCTAAAATGTTACTCCTGGTAACCAAGGTTTGGATATTGGCTTGATGAATGTAATAGAGGTTCCGGATGATGATGAAGAGTGGGATTAACAATATAGTTATGAGGATGATTCCACCAATAACGATACGAAGATCCAGTTTGACTAGTGTAAGAGGTTTTAGCAACTTTAGAGTTCTTAGACTTAGTTCAGAGAAATGACGCAAGTGATTAACGAGCTTAAGTCAAGCGCAGTAGAAGGAGAATCCCTAGATTGCGAAGTTGACAAGACTGGGGTTTAAGACTGCCAGTTTGTCAACTATTTATACCAAACTAAAGATCTAAGTATAGTAAAGTTACGCAGTAAAGCGCAGTAAGTAAACAATTATGTGCAGTAAAGCACAGTAAATATGCGTCCATGTGATGATAGTGGCTCAGCCACAAGCACGAAATGAACAAGATATAAACAAAGGTAAATAAGAGTGATAAAAGGGAGTCCTTGCTAATTGTATAATGATAGTCCTTAGCAAGTAAATGTTGTAATAAAATAAAGAAAGATAAAGAAAAAGATAAGTCTAATATAGTACTTGGAGCTAAGCTCACACTTAAGTATGTAAATACTTAAGTACTATAAAAGAGAAAAGAAATTGATGAGTCCTTACTAAGTAAAGTGGAGCTAAGCTCACACTTGTAGTAATAATACTACACTTTACTAGTAAGTAAGAAAAGAAAAAGAAAAAAAAGAAATCGTTACGAGGTGCCAAAGCAAGTGCCTCGTAACAGATCTTACAATTGTTCCTGATCTATCA
The DNA here is from genome assembly GCA_003314395.1 of Albatrellus ellisii. Classification (NCBI taxonomy): domain Eukaryota; kingdom Fungi; phylum Basidiomycota; class Agaricomycetes; order Russulales; family Albatrellaceae; genus Albatrellus; species Albatrellus ellisii. The sequence goes on along the minus strand of QLPN01005962.1, from coordinate 15,165 downwards.
AAGCAATTTCCACGGTCATGCACTCTTTCTCTTCGTCTTTATTGGCTGATGATGTGTATGTTGTCCAATCTCTGATTGGCCCATTCTATCTTTAGTTATACTTCCTTTTCTCACACTTACTGCATATGCTCACCAATCCTTCTCACACCTGCTGCAGAGCCTCAGTCAGCACTGACATGTCCTCTCTATTATTAGATATGACATCATTACTATACTTTCTCATTCTCTGGCCCTATACTGTACTGCATGGTCTGTGCATGTTCTAGGGTACTATATATACATAGGACTCCTAGTGGTTTATTCCTCAGTTCTGATCATCTGGGATATCTGTTAGGTACAGTACTCTCCTCTTCTCTTATTTACTATACTCTAATATATCTGGGATATCTGCTAGTCAAAGTGTGATTGCCCTTTTGTTGTTTTTAGCTTCTTTCAGTTGTTCGGCTTCAACATAGCGTTGGCCTCACAATTGATCAGAGCTCCCTCCCCCGCCACACCTTTCCTCTTCCTCCCTTTCCTGCAGACAGGTGCTTTCACCACCAATTCATCTGCAATCCCTTCTACACCATATGCTTCATTCACAAACCCAAGTGTGAACAAAAGCGTTTTCATCACAACCTCTTCTTCCCTCGTCCTCCTCTCCATTTCTGTCAACACTGCAAGTGGCAGAAACATGAGAGTGAGTGTATCTGTAGCTTGTGGACTAAAGTATACGTCCCTTGCTCACCATCCTCTACTCTCCAAATTGTTGCAGGTTGTTACAGTGTTCACCCCTTACACCTCCACCTCATGCCCAGTGACATCCTCCACAGCATGCATGTGGTGGACACTTGGAGTTGAGTGGTCGATATGCAATCATGGATGTTCTGGGAGGATCTCGTACGATCAACAGATTCCTGGGAACTCAGTGGGTCTCCTAACAGCTCAGTGACCACCCACCCCTTCTACACACCACCCTCATCCCCCCCACACTTACTCTAGGACAGAGCACCTCTTAGACAAAGGTCTAAGTGTTAACTTTTACTCACTCCTCCCTGTCACTTGTCCCTCCACCACCCGTCTTCACCTCCACCATTTCCTTCTTGCTTGGCACGCATGCATTATCATTCAACATTGAAATGAACCCATGACAAATTATGAGCAGTTCCCCTTTTGGATTTTTCCAGATCCAAGGTCAGAGCAGTGGAAGAATCAGGATAGAAGGTACTGCATTAAGTACCCTCCTACCTTTTTCAGATCTTTGCTCTATCAGTATTACAATGACCCCTCCCTCATCCCTCCCCTTGTCCTCCTAAAACTAGGAGCTAACCCTGATCACACCTTTCACATCAATCCCCATCATCACTTTGCATCCTACATCGCAGGGGGCCCCCAAACATCTACATACTAGCATAGACACATCTTTCTTCAAAGTCTTCATTGTTTTCGTGTTTGTCTGCATTATCATCCACACATTTTATTGAAGAATATAGTGCTTCTGTTTTATGACTGAGTGTGCCATTGATTTGACATCACTCAACTACAGAAGTACTGGAACCCTCATAGAAATCATCAGACAAATCATTGGTCAAACTGTCACAAGACAACCAGTGGAATGCATGGAGCAGGAGACAACCATCTCCACCAGCACACAGAGAAGACAGTGAGGAACCAGAATCTCACTTGAGGAATCGATTCGTGAGCTTAGGAGATCAAGAACCGTCAACATCACAGCGCTTAGAATCTGAAATCGACAGTCTTGGTACAGCCTTAGCAGCAACTCTAGTACCTCCATCTGCTCCATCTGCTCCTATGGATCAAGAGTGTGAACCACTGGCTTTTGGGGAGATGATGAAGATAATCGAGAATCAGCAGAAGCTGCTGGTACAACAACAGGAAGCGATGATGAACCTGATGAACTGATTAGCATCAGAAGAAGGAGGTTCTTCTTCAGGGCCAGGAATAGGCCTTCCACCCTGTGTCCACCTCCCCAAGGTTCACATTGCAGAACCAACTCCTTTTGATGGTGACAAAAAGAAGTTCCAATCTTTCTTGGATCAAATTTATCTTGTTCTTTGAGCGCATCCAGAATACAAGGATGAAGACAAGGTAACTGTTATATTGTCATACATCAAAGGAGGGTACACAGAAGAATGGAAGAAAGGGGTTCTATGAGACATGGAAGCTTATTGAGTAGAACCCCACAAATATGAAGAGCCATTCAAAAATTTCGATGAACTCCTGACGATGAAGATAACATTTGGAGATCACAATGAAGAACAGATGGCACAACAGAAATTGACCACTATCTCACAGGGGAGTCATCATATAGAGGAATATGTCACTGAATTCCTTTTATACAAAACAGCATCTGGATATAATGATGGTGTGTTATGCACATTGTTCAAGAAAGGGATGAATTGTCCCCTTCTCCAGTCCTGTTATGTTGAGATGCCACTTCCTCATGATTTAGAAGGATGGGTCAGATGAGCCAGAGTTAGGGCTTATGCATATCAGGATATGCAGAATTTTGAAACAACCTGGGGAAGAAGACAGATGCAAGGGCAACAGCAATATGGAAGACAGCAGGGACAACAGCATAATTTTACCCCTCATCAATTTACTTCTACAGCTGTGCCTGCTGGAGAACCCATGGATGTCGACAGGGCTAGAGGACCACACCCTCAATTATGTTTCAATTGCAGCAAACAAGGACATTTTGCAAGAGAATGTCCAGAGCCAAGACTGCTAAGAGCGGCCTATTGGACGGTCTTAGGGAAGGTCTATAATGTTACTCCTGGTAACCAAGGTTTGAATATTGGTTTGATGAATGTAATAGAGGTTCTGGATGACGATGAAGAGTGGGATTAACGAGATGGTTATGAGGATAATTCCACCGATAACGATACGAAGATCCAGTTTGACTTTAGTGTAAGAGGTCCTAGTAACTTTAGAGTTCTTAGACTTAGTCCAGGGAGTGATGTGAGTGATTAATGAGCTTAAGTCAAGCGCAGTATGAGGAGGATCCCTAGATTGCGAAGTTGACAAGACTGGGGTTTAAGACCACCAGTTTGTCAACTATTTATACAAAACTAAAGATCTAAGTATAGTATAGTTACGCAGTAAAGCGCAGTAAGTAAACAAATATGCGCAGTAGAGCGCAGTAAGTACGCGTCCATGTGATATAAGTGGCTCAGCCACAAGCGCGAAATGAACATGAGATAAACAAATGTAAATAGAGGCGAGAAAAGAGAGTCCTTGCTAATTGTATAGTAATAGTCCTTAGCAAGTAAATGTTATAATAAATAAAAGAAAGATAAAGAGAAAAGATAAGTCTAATATAGTACCTGGAGCTATGCTCACACTTAAGTATGTAAATACTTAAGTACTATAAAAGAGAAAAGAAATAAGAGAGTCCTTACTAAGTAAAGTGGAGCTAAGCTCACACTTGTAGTAATAATACTACACTTTACTTGTAAGTAAGATAAAGAAAGAAAAAGAAGAAAAAAAGAAACCGTTACGAGGTGCCAAAGCAAGTGCCTCGTAACAAAGACACCCACAAGGGCAACAACAACAGTGAAGGGGGAATGTGAGGACCCTTCAGGAGATGCATGCACTGAATGAGGCAGACTTCTTGGCTGAGATGCAGAAGGAGTTTCAGGCACATGGTCTTAGATTAAACAATCTGAATAGCTCAAAGAGTGGAGCACAGCAGTCAGGTTTTGGATTGGACAGGAATTGAGCATGAATTCACCATCCTACAATAGGTTTTCTACACTTCAGACTGATGATACAGATGTTGATCATCTCAATGCTTGTATCCAAATTTATTTAACATGCATTGTTCCATCTTACTCTCAGTCTGAAGTGAAGCCTCAAGTGCAACAGGTTATCCCTCCTGTCGAGAAAAAGGAATATGTCCAAAGAGCATTATTTGACGTCACCAGTTTCCCTGAAATGAAACTCAAAATCAAAACAGTGGATACTGGAGCTATTCTAGAAGTTGATGCTCTCCTTGACTCAGGTGCTACCGGATTATATATCAACAAGGAATTCGTCAAGAAAAACAACTTAAATACAAAAAAATTAGCAAAACCCATCCCTGTTTACAATGTTGATGGATCACTCAATCAAGGAGGATCTATTGAAGAAATGATCAATTTCATTATGACTATTGATCGCCATACTGAACATGCTACTTTTGCAGTCTGCAATTTGGGCAAAAAGAATGTCCTTGTTGGTGATGATATGTGCTGTGCCAGGCTGAAGGGGAAAAGTAACCACAACCACTGCAATTGCTGGAGGGTGCGAGCCATAAGGTTCTCTAGACACCAAAGTAGAGAGGATTAGTAGTTAAGGGCAATAAGTGCAATAGTGCGACTCGACTAGAGCTACAAGAGGAACGTGACTTGGGTAACAAACTGGTGATATGACGTGATAAGACGGATGCAATATGACACAATAGAGAGCACAATAGAGAATCCAATGTAATGGAAACAAAGCGTGATGCAGTAGAGAATGCAACACAGCACAATGCAATGGAGAATGCAATGGAGAATGCAATGGAGAATGCTATGCAACGCAATGATAAATGCAACTTATGGGGAACATGCACTTTTCTTGATAATAAGACACACAGAGGGAAGGTCGATATGTGCTTTTTGCTTATCGACTCAGATGGGAGAAGAAGTCAAATCAAGGGTGGGGGAAATCTAGTCTTTTTCGATGGACAATGTGCTATCTAAATACAAGCCTAGCTCCAAGACTGGAGCACAACAAAACACAACAGAAAATTTACAGTGTAGGGTCGATCATAGGGATATTTGAAATGAAGTGGAGTCTGTATGCAGGCGAATAAAGTATCATACTATAGTGGATGAGCAAAAAAAGGAATAGTGCTGATTGCACCAAATGCTGACTTCGCAACTTGTGCCTCCATGGTTACTTTGGTGGGTCTAGACCATGCCTCAGCCTATTCATCCTATCCCTCATTGGCCAACCCGGTATTGTTTTCTGACACCTGTGTGAATGTGCAATTATAGCGACTGTGGATGATTTTTGTGTGTGGCACATTAATGTTGCTGTGTTTGCCTGATGTTGCTGATGGTTGTTTTCTGGTGTTATGTGCGTGTGATGCTCATCAGCGAATCATGGTTGAAAATCCATAACCCTGAAATTGATTGGCTACAGGGAAAAATACACATTACCAGATGCCCACACAGATGCGAAGTATGTCTCAAGGCTGACAGACAAGTCTGGAAGTCAAACAAAAAGTTGATGAAGCAGCAGAATCGGACTATACATCAAGAAGCCAAAGAAAGGATAGCAGCTGAAGAAGAAGGAGATTGAATATTGATGGTTATGGTTGACCAGAAGGAAATGGAGGCATCCATTCAAAATATTAGCCAAGAACTTGCTATTGAAGCGGAAAAGAAGAAGTTGAAGAAGAATTTTGAAGATATTGTACCAAAAGCATATCACCATTTCAAAAGGGTATTCAACAAAGAGGCTTTTGATTCTCTTCCTCCAAGATGTCCTTGGGATCATGCAATTGAACTTAAACCAGGTGCAAAACCATCTGCTGGTAAAGTTTACAATCTTTCCTTAGACTAACAAAAGCAATTGGAGCTATTCATTGAAGAAAATCTGAAAAGTGGTCATATTTGTCCTTTGAAATCTCCCATGGCATCACCTTTCTTCTTTATCAAAAAGAAATCTGGAGATCTTCAACCTGTTCAAGATTATTGCAAGCTCAATGAGATGATGATCAAGAATAGTTATCCACTTCCTCTTATTTTGGAATTAATTGATCATCTTTGTGGGGTGCGATATTTTACCAAGATGGACGTTTGTTGGGGCTACAACAATGTTAGGATCAAAGATGGTGGCAAATGGAAAGCTGCCTTCATCACTAACAAGGGTTTGTTTGAACCCCTGGTTATGTTCTTCGGTCTTTGCAATAGTCCCACCACTTTCCAAATAATGATGAACCACTTGTTCCGTGGTCTTATCTCATGAGGAGTTGTGGTGGTCTATATGGACAACATCCTAATCTTTACAGCAACATTGGAGGAACATCGTGAAGTCACACAAGAAGTCCTTCAAATACTTGCAGATAACAAACTTTATCTCAAACCAGAGAAATGTGAGTTTGAACAAACATCTATTGACTTCCTTGGCTTGAAACTTTCTTTTGACAAGATTGCTATGGATCCAGTCAAGGTACAGGGTATCAAAGACTGGCCAATCCCACAAAACCTCCATAATGTCCATTCATTCTTGGGCTTCTGCAACTTTTATTGCCATTTTACTCTTGGATTTTCCAACATCACCAAGCCCCTGAATGAGCTCATGCAGAAGGATGTCAAGTGGCATTGGAATGAAGAACAGCAGTTGGCGTTCACTTGATTACAAGATGCTGTGTGTTCTGAACCAGTTTTAGTCTTTCCAGATGGGCAGTATCCATTCAGAGTTGAAGCAGATAGTTCTGGTTATGCTACTGGTGCAGTTCTTTCACAGCTTCAACAGGATAACAAGTGGCACCCAGTTGCTTACCTCAGTAAGGGTTTGTCACCTGCTGAGTGTAATTATGACATATACGACAAGGAGATGTTGGCCATCATTCATGCTCTGGAAGCATGGTGTCACTACCTTGAAGGTTCCATTCATCCTGTTCAAGTCATCACTGACCACAAGAACTTGGAATACTTCATGATGGCCCAGAAACTCAACCATCATCAAGCTTGCTGGTCTCTTTATTTGTCTTGTTTCCAGATCGACATGGTCCACAAACTGGGCTCTACCAATGTTTGCCCTGATCTCCTCTCAAGACATTTGGGCCATAAGAAGGGGGTAGAAGATGACAACAAGAATGCCATCTTGCTCAAACCAGAATTTTTCAAACACAAGATTTCCCTTGCAGCATTCAGCCCTCCTATCCTGAAGAGAATTATAGATGCACAAAAGGAGGACCACAACTATATCATTTGGGACAAGTTGGATGCAGACTTGAGGAAAACTACAATGTTTGTGCGTTGGAGTGAAGATGAAAAGAAGACACTTTTCTATGATGGGAAACTCTATGTCCCAGAAACAATGTATGCTGAACTAATGAAGACCTGCCATGATTCACCTCTTGTAGGACATCCAGGTTACAAGAAAACCTTGGAAATGGTTCAACGACATTTCTGGTTCCCAAATATGGCATCATATGTGGAGAAATATGTCAAAGGATGCGATTTATGCCAAAGGATGAAGACTTTCCCTACCAAACCACAAGGAGAGTTAATGCCTAATGAAATTCATTCATGTCCTTGGCAGATTATTTCTACAGATCTCATTGTCAAATTGTTTGAAAGCCAAGGCAATGACTCTATTCTCATGGTCGTGGATCATTTCACCAAAATGATTCATGCTATTCCAACGACAGAGACGATTACAGCAGAAGGAGTGGCATGCCTTATGAGAGATCATGTTTGGAAACATCATGGTCTTCCAGAAAAGGTATTATCAGACAGAGGACCTCAATTTGCATCACAAGTCATGTGTGAATTGAATCGTTTATTGGGGATACAGACAGCTATGTCTACAGCCTATCATCCCCAAACAGATGGACAAACAGAGTGGATAAACCAAGAAATAGAACAATATTTCCACATCTTCATAAACCATCAACAAAACAATTGGGTGAGCTGGTTGCCTATGGCAGAATTTGCTTACAATAATCATGTTCATTCAGCAACAAAATATTCACCATTCATGCTGAATTATGGACAAGATCTGCGAATGGGTCATGAACCCTGTACATCTACCAAAATTGATTCAGTGGACAAATTTGTAGCAGGGCTCAAATGTATCAGAGAAGAGGCAGAAGTATCATTGAAGAAGGCAGCAGATGATATGAAGAAGTTTTATGATGAACATCAAGGCAAAACTCCTGTTTATGCCATTGGAGATAAGGTCTGGCTCAAAGCCACCAATATCAATACAGGCAGACCAATGAAGAAATTGGATCATAAACGTCTTGGACCATATGAAGTACTTGAAGTACTTTCAAATAATGCATATTGTCTCAAACTTCCCAAGACAATGAAGATTCATCTGGTTTTCCATGTTGTTAAACTTTGTCCTTTTGTCAAAGATGTCATCACCAAATGAGAAATTTGCCCTCCTCCCCCTCCTATCATCAAGAATGGTGTTGAAGAATATGAAGTTGAAGAAATTCTCAATAGTTGTCTCTCTTGTGGTAAAGTTCAATATCTGGTCAAATGGAAGGACTACCCTACAGAGGAGAATTCTTGGGAACCTGCTTCAGTATTGATGGAAGATGTTCCTGATATGCTCAAGAGGTACCATAAAGAACATCCTCAAGTGATACATTCAGTAGCCATTTATTCCCTTTACCAGATGGAATATTCACCCAAGATGATGGCTCAACCACATTATGCTTGATGACTTCATGAAGAAACACCTATATCCACCCCACCAGTTCTAGATGAAGGATATGAAGAAGTTCTGTTTGGCATTATTGAAGATGAAGATGGTTTCACAGATGAAGACAATGATGGAGTTATTACTCCCAAATCTTATGAAGACTTGAAAGAATTACCCAAGTCTTCCTCCATCATTCCTCTTTCTCCATCACTTTTTGCTGGCATTCCTTTCAAGTCTATGGAAGGAGAAGAAGAAGATATTTTCCACACTTGTTCATCTCCATTTTTCACTCATCGAGACATCTCACCTTAAGAAGGGGGTATTTGTCAGGCTGCTATTATTTTCCCTATTTTTCTCTTCATTTTCCTCTATTTTCTTATACTTTTGTCATCATAGATCTTACAATCATTCCTGATCTATCAAAGCGATTCCCATGGTCATGCACTCTTTCTCTTTGTCTTTATCAGCCGATGACATGTATGTCATCTGATCTCTGATTGGCCTGTTCTATCTTTAGTTATACTTCCTTTTCTCACACTTACTGCATATGCTCACCAATCCTTCTCACACCTGCTGCAGAGTATCACCAATCACTCTCACAGTTGCTGTGGAGCCTCAGTCAGCACTGACATGTCCTCTCTATTATTAGATATGACATCATTACTATACTTTCTCATTCTCTGGCCCTATACTGTACTGCATGGTCTGTGCATGTTCTAGGGTACTATATATACATAGGACTCCTAGTGGTTTATTCCTCAGTTCTGATCATCTGGGATATCTGTTAGGTACAGTACTCTCCTCTTCTCTTATTTACTATACTCTAATATATCTGGGATATCCACTAGTCAAAGCATGATTGCCCTTTTGTTGTTTTTAGCTTCTTTCAGTTGTTTGGCTTTGACATAGTGTTGGCCTCACACTTAGTGACAAGGTGGGCATGATAACACCTGTTGTTTCTGAGTTTAAAGACCCATTTGTTGGGTATCACACTGTGCATGGCTGGGCATTTGACAAGTGACCAGGTTCCCATTCCTTTGAGCATGGCCAGCTTGTACTGACATGCAGAGTCCCAGTTGGTGGCATTTGGTGGTGCACATGCTTTGTGGAGAGTGAGAGGATTGCTGGAGGTGACAGCAGATGTGAGCAAGGAGGAGAGTGAGGAACCAGCACTGGGTGTGGTGAAACTGTCATCACTAGTGGAGTCTTAGAGGACATCAGTGTATGACCAGGCTCCATATGCACTGTCACTGTAGCAGACAGGACAATGAGTGGTTCATGTGGGTTCTGCAGGAACTGCAGTTATAGTAGGAAATGATGGTGGCACAGTGGGCATGACTGGACTCAGCTCAGCATATAGTGGTTCTGGCTCACCAGACAGCGCAGAATGTCTTGTGCAACCCCTGCTGCCATCACCATCATAACTGGCATGCAGTAAGACAATGCCTGGGATGTAGTCCAAAAAAATACATAGTGCATGTGTGAGTAGGTACAGGAGGAGCTATGGATGGTGGTGTGATTGGCAATGTGGGCCCATGTATATGAGGAGGTGAGGCCAGCATAGTGGGAGGTGCCAGCAGTAGACCTGGAGTGGAAGCTATAGCAGGTGGTGTGTCTGTGGCAGCAGCTGCAGGTGTGGCAGGCATGATGGATTCTGTGTGATCACCTGCATCTGGGAGTTTGAGTTGTGTGCTGCTATGTGGTGGAGTATCTGAGTCAGAGTTGGAGGGGGACTCAGGTGGTGGTGATGGGAGTAGTGTTGCAGGTGGTGCTGGGCCAGTGGACAGAGGTAACAGACAGAGTGGAAATGTCAGTTTGTCAAACACTATGTCATGAGATATTACCATCTGGTGGGCCATGTGATCCCAGAAGTGTTGGAAATACTGATGGTAACTGTTCAGCTCCACTACACTTATCACTATACATCTTCTTTACATCCTTACTGACGCACGTTCTACCCACTTACTTAACTTACCACCACGTTCTAGACCCACTTACATCACTATACCACGTTCGTGTAGCATGTACTACACCCCCACATACAACCCCACATTTACACTCCACCTGAACTCAGTTCAGTGTGCACTACATATACTTTGCCCCCCACTTTCTTACTACTCTATGGTATTATACAAAATGCCATACCACATATCCCCACTCTGTGCCCTAGCGCACACCACTTACCACCATGTCCTCACCACCACATACACCACCTGCTTCCTCCTCTTCATCATTGGCTCATATCTGTGCAAACAAGAAGTGCCATGCCTTAGATCCTGGTTCATACCTGATGAATACCGTTGGTTTTGCATGTGGTTTGAGCTTCATGCAGTGGTCAGCAGGAGTAGCAATGTAAGCTAGACACCCTAAAATGCAAAAGTAAGAAATGTCTGGGACATGACTGCTAGTCCACAGTTGTGTTGGGGTTGACCAACTTTGTGCCTGTTGTGGGGTGTGGTTGTATATGTGAACTGTGGCCTGTAAGATGTATTCCCAGAAACATTTGGACATGCAGGAAGCATGCATCATTGAAAGCATCAAGTTGAGCACCATCCTGTTCCAATGCTCTGCATGACCATTTTGGGCTGAAGAATATGGTGCTGTGTGGTGGTGGGTGACTCCAGTGCATTCAAGGATGCTTCAGACATCCAAGTTAATGTATTCTCTGCTGTGATTGCTTTGGAGCACTTTGAGTTTGTGATCTGTGCTAAGAGCGGCCTATTGGACGGTCTTAGGGAAGGTCTAATATGTTACTCCTGGTAACCAAGGTTTGGACATTGATTTGATGAACGTAATAGAGGTTCCGAATGACAATGAAGAGTGGGATTAACGATATAGTTACGAGGATGATTCCACCGATAACGATATGAGGATCCAGTTTAACTTTAGTGTAAGATGTCTTGATAGCTTTTAGAGTTCTTAGACTTAGTAGAAAAGAATGAAGCAAGTGGTTGACGAGCTTAGATCAAGCGCAGTATAAGGAGAATCCCTAGATTGCGAAGTTGACAAGACTGGTGTTTAAGACTGCCAGTTTGTCAACTATTTATACAAGACTAGTGATCTAAGTATAGTAAAGTTGCGCAGTAAGGCGCAGTAAGTAAACGAATATGCGCAGTAAAGCACAGTAAGTAAAAAGTCCATGTGATATAAGTGGCTTTGCCACAAATGCGATATGAACATGAGACAAATAAAGGTAAATAAAGATGAAGAAGGAGAGTCCTTGCTAATTGTATAGTAATAGTCCTTAGCAAGTAAATGTTATAATAAATAAAACAAGGAAAAAGAGAAAAGATAAGTCTAATATAGTATCTGGAGCTATGCTCACACTTAAGTATGTAAATACTTAAATACTATAAAAGAGAAAAGAAAAGATAAGTCCTTACTAAAGTAAAGTGGAGCTAAGCTCACACTTGTAGTAATAATACTACACTTTACTAGTAAGTAGAAAAGAAAAAGAAAAAAAAGAAAACCATTACGAGGTGCCAAAGCAAGTGCCTCATAACAATCTGATTGGGTTTTGCCCCATGATATGAAGGCAGCAAGTGCAGTTGAAAAACTGTCTTTCGAAGAAAGAGGAAAGGCTACAGCATGACTGGAGAAATCATCAATAAACAAAGCAAAGCAGGAAGAACCTTGTATAGACTGAACATGCAGGGGTCCTACAAGGTCTGAATGCACCAGGTCTAGTGGGTGGTTTGCTTGTTTTGTTGGTATGTGGAATGGTCACTGCATGAGCTTCCCAGCTGTGCAGTCTCCACAGGGGTTGTTAAGTGGTTGACTTTCTGGGTTGAGTTCAAAACTGTTAATGCTCTCTGAGCCTTGTAGTTTGAGTAATAGCATTTGGGGGGCATATGTGAGGTGATGGTGCCATGTAGTGTAGGTTGGTTTGATAGTTGCTAATGATGCTAGGGAGGAGTGAGATATGATGTCAAGAGATAGCCAATAGGTTCTGTTGCATGGTGTTCTGACTGCAAGGGTTGTGGTGTTGTTGAAGATGCAGCATGAGTGTGTGTTGTATGTTACTTCCAGGCTTTTTGTGGTGAGTTGTGGGATTGATAGGAACCAAGAGCTGGCATATGGTGTATACAGGATGCATTGGAGGATGATTTGCTGAGAATGTCCTTCAACCATAGCTGTTGCTTCGATGGTTCCGATGCCTAGGTATTCAATAGTAGAGTTGTTGCCTAGTCTGATAATGCTGGGGGTGTCCAAGGCCAATCCTTTGACAAAATCCACAGGATGAGGGCCAATGTGATCACTTGCACCACTGTCAAGCATCCAGTCATTTCAGGCATTGAAATAGAACAAAGCTGTGGGGTGGGTAGCTATCATATTAAGTGTAGACAAATCAGGTGGTACAGGAGGAGGATTGACAACAATGGTAGCAACAGATGTCAGACTCCTACTGCTGACTTTATTCCCTACCATTATTTTATCTTTTCTTTACTTTCTTTTATGTTTATCTTTAGATCATCTGATAAGATAAGATCTTCATCTTATCTTTTATCTCATCTTATTAGATATCTTACTTACTGTCGTTACGGTCATCTTGGAGATGGTTCCCACAGATGCTGCGCTTCTAGTTACTGTTGACTTGCCCTTATGTACTGCGCCTGGTCCGTGCGCATGATCCAGTACTATAAGTAGATAGGTAGCTAGACAAATAGACCCCAGCTTGTTACAGCTGGTTCCATCCCCTCTTCTATAGTCTGAGTTCCCTCATCCCTTGGGCTTAGATCCAGGGCAGCTCCCGGTCAGTCTCTCCAAAGGAGAGCAGGGATACGTCAGGAGTCAGTGGTCTTGTGCTACAGATGTCCGCCGTAGGCTTGACGATCCTGACAACAGAGGACTTAGCAGTAGTATTGGATCCCCTATCTCTCTTCTTTTGGGGTGCAGAATCCAACAAAAGTTGTTGCTGTGCCCTCCAGGACTGCACTTGGTGCAGGTGTACCTGTTGAGTTTCAGTTTGCTGTGCAAAGTGAGACCAGCAGAGGTGGAAGATGATGGTGATGATGCTGGGGCTGTGAAGCTGTGTGTGCACTGCACAGATGATAGGACAGAGCCACTTGTGCTGTTTTGTTGGTCAGATTTGTTGATAATGTTACGAGGCACTTGCTTTGGCACCTCGTAACGGGTTTCTTTTTTTTCTTTTTTCTTTCTTTATCTTACTTACTAGTAAAGTGTAGTACTATTACTACAAGTGTGAGCTTAGCTCCACTTTACTTAGTAAGGACTTATCATTTTCTTTCTCTTTTATAGTACTTAAGTATTTACATACTTAAGTGTGAGCATAGCTCCAGGTACTATATTAGACTTATCCTTTTTTCTTTATCTTTCTTTTATTTATATTAACATTTACTTGCTAAGGACTATTACTATACAATTAGCAAGGACTCTCATTTCTTGCCTTTGTTTATCTTTGTTTATACCTTGTTCACTTCGCGCTTGTGGCTGAGCCACCTATATCACATGAACAGTTTACTTACTGCGCTTTGCTGCGTAACTGTACTATAGTTAGATTGCTAGTCTTGTCAACTTCGCAATCTAGGGAATCTCCTTACATTGCGCTTGATCTAAACTCGTCAACCACTCGCTTCAATCTTTCTTCCCTAAGTCTAAGAACTCGACAAACCACCAAGACATCTTACACTTAAGTCAAACTGGATCTTCATATTGTTATCGGCGGAATCATCCTCGTAACCATATCATTAATTCCACTCTTCATCGTCATTCGGAACCTCTATTACGTTCATCAAGCCAACATTCAAACCTTAGTTACCAGGAGTAACATAATAGACCTTCCCTAAGACCGTCCATTAGGCCGCTCTTAGCACTTTGACAAGACTCCGCACTCCTCCTAACAAACCACACGTGCTTCTAGGAAGCACGTACCGCCAACACGGATTCTAATCTCCACGGAGATTATCATCAACAACTCCTCCCTGCCAACGCTATCACATTAGAAGTAACCGACCGCTTGTGGCCCGACTACCTCCAATACGACAGCACCAATAAACTCTTTTACGTCAACAACCAACTCGTTTACTTCACTCGTACCAATCAAGAACCCCAGACAGCATATCACAACGGATATCCCATTACCACAAACGTACCACTTCTCTCGGCAAATATCCACAGAGAAATCTCGTTAGATACAGACGTCTGCCAACAACATAGACAACTACTCGGAAACCACGTTCCCGTCTCACTCGAACAATATACCAATAAGGAAGACAAGTTTACATTCTACGACAAACACAACCAGTGGATCTACGAAGCCTTCGACGACCCAGACGAAAACAAAGTTATTGTTTGCTGGCATTCCGAGAACCCATTGGACTACGATTACATCGAAGTATATCCCGAACGAGTATCTTCATTACCCACGATCCCTGAATACCGACAGAGCCTTATCCCAAGATCAAGGCCTGAATCTCGCACAAGAATTACATCAGGACCCCCAGAACCAAGAACGCCCATCAACGTTCAGGAACAACTTCCTCAAGTGGAAACATTCTTTACTCCTCAAGCGACAACTTCAGGAGACGAAACCGTTACCTTGTCCACCCCTTTCATTCAATCAAGAATCGCCTCCGGAATTACGAGTTCAAACCCAATTGATCCAACGACAGCAACAAATTACCCGAACCCAACAAGAACTCAATCAATTGTATCGAGAATGGCTCACACGTCAACCACTTCCTCCAAGGAACCACGACTCAATAAGCCATCCAAGTTTTCTGGAACCGAATC
>QLPN01005950.1:0-22695 GCA_003314395.1 Albatrellus ellisii | reverse complement strand
AAGGTATGTATACTTTCACAGATGATGCTTTATGACTCAATGTTGCAATGCAACAGGTTTTTACACTAGTATGTTATGAGGTGCCAACACAGTGCCTTGTAACAGGAGCAAGTGTGAGAGCAAGCATGAGAGCAAGCACATACATCTCACAGAACCCATAACCTATTGAGCAGCCAGTATACTGATGCTCAGAGGTCTGCAGGAGATGCACAAGAGGTTAATCTATATAGAGCAGAGTCAAGTAATACATATATACATCTGATAGTGGTGCACAGACTATCTGTGACAATGTGGCTGAGAGGGTGCATCATGGCAAAGACATATATCATACATATAGTAGTGAGCATCAGTTCAACAATACTTTATTTAACAGCATCTCTGGTAGGTTTATAAGTAAAAGTACATAGCACATGGACCAGTCTTAGATAAGCAGATAGATGTGCAATGAAGTAGGTATATGAGAACAAGAGTAGTGAGATAAGATATTCAACAAGACAGTGATCATGAGATATATCCTCTGACAATGCAGTAGGGTCAGGACTGAGAGGGAGCTCTTCTCTGTATGAGGTAATATACTTGAGGTACATCCTAAGGTACTCCAGCAGGAGAATGTCAAGTGAAGACATTGTTGAATTTCATCTCTTTATTGTGCCACTGAGCATGCTCTTCCTCTATATACCCTCTTACTCTTCCTAGCACTCTCCATCTTATCTTGCCTTTACTTATATCATACCTTCTTATCTCCCTATCTGATCATCTCTGGTTCTACTCTTCTATCTTTGTCTGGCTGCACTCATCTTTCCTCTTTGGATAATCCCTTTGTCATCATCTTTGGAGTGGAGCTACAATTCTATAGCTTCATCTCTATATCTACTTTTTCCCCTTGTCATCTCTGGCTCTTCTCTTAAGTCTTTCCATACTTTGGAAAGCATCTCCTCTATTCTGTGCCCTCATGTCTGGCATCACCATCACCCTCTTCCTGGCTGTACTATTTCTCTTCCTCTGTAGCTACCTGTTGGTTTTTTCATTACCTTATGATGCTGATCACACTGTTTACTTATTAAGTATACTTATCTCCATCTCATCTTATTGGTATTTCTTGTCTCTTAATGGTTTGAGCTCCTCTTGAACTCTATCTTGCTCTTACTATATCTTCTTTACTTTGTCTTTGTCTCACCTCAGCACTTCTGCATGTGCTGAGCTCTTCTGTGTACCCTCTACTCTCTGGTACACATCTTCTCTATCTTACAGCTTACAGCTCCTCTCTCAATCTCAGTCTGTTCTGGGCTTGATGCCCACTTCTCTCATGACATGGTCTTCTCTCTGTGTGCTGTACTGCCCAAATTTCAACACTACCCTCTGTCCCCAATGCAATCCATCATCATCTTCCTATCTGGTCCAATTGCCTGCCCATTCCTGCATCTACAGACATGATAATGATGGTGCTGATGATGATGGTGAAAGTATGAGTGCATGAGAGTGTACACAGAGTATAGAGAGAGCACAAGATACTAGAGGTAGGTATAGTATGTGAGTAAGAAAATAGAGGAGAAGGGTAAGAGTGATACTCACTTCAGCAAGAGAAGAAAAAGCTGAAGTGAGAGAACATATGGAGGAAGGTTTATATATGTAATTGAAATAGAGTTCAATTAAATGATGTAAGGTTTGAACTCAGAAGAATAAGAGATGATTTACAAAAGTAGAACAAAGGAGTATCCTGAATATAAAGTGACATGTGAAGATGAGCCACACAGATGACAGGGATAACAGAGAGTGACAGTGACAGAGTGTGAATCACAAGTACTTAACAATAGGAAAAAGATAATGAAAAGAAAGTGACCATAGTGACAAAAGTGTCACCAGAGATGAAACACATAATCAATGAAAAGACCACAGGTCATGGGTGATCACAAATGGAATGCTCAGTCTGAGACTCTGCCTGTGCATGAACTGTACATTTTTGCCTGGCCTTGACCCACACTATGCATGGGAAAATCTTTGATATGGTGGTCCAAGTTCAAGGGGTACCCACACCTCAAGTTCTATTTCTAGCCACACTTCGGATGACTCAGACAGAATCAGACAAAATCAGATGATGGCAGAAGTTGAAAGACATGCCACAGTCTTGTGCAACTTCCTAATGGAGGAGGAACCAGGGGAAGACAAAGATTTTTGATTCATAGAAAATGTAGATGATGAGGACACTATGCAATGAGAGCAAATTTTCATGCTGTAGAACTTCTACAACTACCATTGAACTGCATGTTCTCTTGTGCTCACAAATTGATTCCATACTATTCAATGGTCATGGTGTGCTAGGGACAACAAAAAGCTTATTCATGTAGTTGAGACATGCAGATGTAGCTATATCTGGTTCTATGTGCATAGACAAACCATCTCTCCACTCATTAGGCTTCATCAGATAATTATTACTTTTGTTGATGACACTCTATGGAAGGATCTATATGTAGATAAGGTTGGGGATAGTGATGTAGTAGCACAAGTCAAAGAGGAAGTAGTGCTAGATATTGGAAGGAGGTGCTTGGAAATAGAGCACAGCCAATTGTAGAATTAAGGAATGTATTCTACAGGGAGAAAACATATATAACAAACAGCATAGTAAGTGAGTATTGACCTCAGTCTCTTCATAGAAGACTGAGGAAAAAGAAAACTATGCCAGGAAATTATTCTGTAACTATAGGGTCCATCTGTATCATCCCTGAGTCCTGCAACAGGTCTGTATGGTGCATCATGTTATTTGCATGTTTGTGCCATAAACACACTGTCACATTATCACACATTCACTGTGGCACATCACTGTAAACTCCAACACTAGATGCACTTTTTGTACTGGTAGACATGCAGCAGGAGGAGGTACATAGCTTGGAGGTGCATGCAATGTGGACCTACCTGCCAGGCATATGTGCAGTGCCACGGACACGAATATGGGTGGTAGAGGGAGAAAAAGACGTGTACTGCGGAGCCATGCCAAATAGCTGGATCGAGACGAAGACATGCCAAAAAAGGAGATGTTCTCGCGTGGACTGCCAATGTGCTAAGGGACGCTTAGTGGCGCACGGGTATACCATGGGTTGGCAATCTCGTACTCGCACCCGCTGACACCATCCGTGTAGGGGGGGGGGGAGTCGAGGTAAGTTGCGAGAGTGGATGGGAGCGTGCCGGAGATACACGGCTAGCCGAGTCATGCCCAAGGTCTAGCCTGCGGGCCAGGTGGGGCACTGTCCATAGTCACCAGTTTTCCCCTTTTGGAGGTTAGAAGTTAGACATGCTGTAATATCCAATGTCAAAGCAATGAATCTGAGAACAGGAGTTGCATACGAACAATCAATCTCGGACAACTGTTATCCAACGTCGACACGACACGACTGTATTCTATTGTGTACTGTCGTGTGTTGCTGCTGTCACTGCATCAGCGAGGGAAACGGGGCGGGCAAGAGGTGCAGCTAAGGGAGGGGGTGCTGGCAAGAGGCGCAGCCGAGGACAATAGAGAGGTGTTGTGGCGGGCGAGGTGCGGGAGAGGGCACGTACGTAGTTGAGGGGAGAGCACATCCGAGGAAGAGCATGGAGGTGAGAGAGAGCGTGCAGTTGAAGGAGAAGGGGAGCGCACATGTCCGAGGGAGAGCGCGCAGCCGACGGAGAAGAGAGAGAGGATGAGGGCGAGGGCAACTTGTCTGCATATGTCAGGAATCCACCGACAACTGCGCAGCGAAAATGGGATCCGGATGGGTGGCATCTTCGAGACTACAGTTCGTTTCGTGTTTGATATCCCACTAAATCCATACTAGCAGCCGAAATTGGCACCTGTCTCAAAGGCTAGCACTGCAAAGACAACCAACGGGAGGCAAGGCAACCTAAAGCGTCACTTTCTGTGCTAATGATAGTGATGAAGACAGGTAAGACTATAATTATGTTCATATCATCAGGTACGAGTGTGTCACTATGATTTGTGTATGCCGCGGTGTGGGTGACTTGACTGTGGCTCATCCTCATAAAGAATCAGGAAATGGGCGCTACGGCTCGCGCCTAAATGTCCGGTTTTCCCACACATTGTGCCGGGGTAACTAGTCTTCCTTACTAAGCATACTACATCCCATATCCCGACTCACTGAGGCCCTCCTTGCTGGCATATACTCGGGCGATGCCTCGGCCATGATCTCATCGTCAGCTGCGAAGCCAGTGCGCCCCTGACCATCTCGTGGTCCGAGCCGCCAGAATAGTACAAAGACAACGAGTATATCGTGTGGGATACAGACGGTAAGCAGCGTGCTGACGATGGCCGGTTCCTGTACATGCATGCTTCGCTCGTTCGTCGCCGCCGCCGGTTAATGGATCACATCGTCGGGAGATGCACAGCTGGTGGAGCTGCGGCTTGTCAGTGTTCAACTATGAGTCTTTTATCGTTCGTCTCGCTTCGCGCGCCGCTGATCCGCCCACTAGACCTCCACGAGACAGGTAACACCTGTTCCGCCCTGGCTGCCCTGGCTGCCGCGTACTGAGCTGCCCGCCGCACAGTGAACATCCACAGCCACCTGCACGCGGCGCTGCCGTTCATCTTCTTCCTCTACACATTCTTATCCGCGTTCTTCTTGACGCACGATGCACGACACTGTCGTGGCGAGACTATGCCATGTTCGCCACCTTCCTCTACTGCGTGGTCTTCTGCCTTGGCAGCGCGCTCTACCACACTCCGTCGCGCATTTCGAGCCGCTGAGCCGCCCCACTCTGCACCCCGCCCATCCAACGCACGCGCATTGTCAGTGCCCTCGTGCTGTTGATGCCCCGGCGTATGTGGACCAGGTCGCCTGACGGTGCCATGCATTTGATTATTCGGGCATAGTCGGCAAGTTGTCCATCTATTGGCGCTGTCCCTATCTGCGCGTTGTTTCTGATCGCCCACCCGTGTGCTCCGTCCTCACCACCGGCTTGTTCCACCCCTGCGTCTATTACGTCTTCTACTGCGCATCCCACGCTGCTGACCGTCGGGGGCTTAGGTAGGTCTTGGCTTCCACGCGCACACCGTCTCACCCACTCGCTACCCTGTTCCATTTGTTTCGCTGCCCCCGCCTTCGTGGTGCACTCACAGGCGCCGCATATATCGTGCTCAATCCTGAGTACGCAAAGCCTACCCACCGCAGCGCCCGCACGCCCCTGTTCGTCGCGCTTGGGTTCTGCGGTGGTCTGCTCGTGGTACATGGATTACTGACGCACGGCCTCACGCAGATGAGCGACATGGGCCTCTCGTGGCTTGCGGCCGATGCATCGTTCTACCTCTCAGGCGCGCTCCTGTAGTGCGCCACTGTCATGCTGATCTCTGCTCGCGTGCAGCGTGGACAGGATCTCGGAGCGCTGTACGCCCGGGAGGTTCGACTACTTCTTTGGGCAGCACCAGATCTTCCATGTCTGTGTGGTGATGGGGGCGCTGGCGCACTATGCGCGTGTGCTGATGTGTTTTAAGTACAGGCACACGTGTAACTGGACGTATAGTGTGCCTATGCAATTAATCTTGACTGACAGGAAAGCGCGGGCCGGATACCGGAGGTGGAGCCGTTGGACCCCAGCCAGATGGGACTGGTTAGGACATGTGCGTGTGCCCTGTTGGTACCAGGATGCATATACTAAATTGGTTTATGATGCAGAGATACAGAGATCGTGATGGTAGATGACTTGGTGCAGTATAGTAAATGTGGCGCTGGCGGAGATTAATCGTTCGTTTCACGACACGACCGCTCGGTTTCCTGTAGGAGTGTATTTTTCACGATGTGACGGACGACCCGCGGCCCGCGGCTGACGAACAGCTGGCATAAGGGACAGCAACCACACATTTTGGATAGGGACAGGAGTCACATGTCTCGGATATGGTTACGAACTTTGGTGCGTAATGGGGTGGTATCAGCAGGTTGGCAGGCATTTAGCTGATCTCCATCTGCCACCGATGGGCGTCGGTCCTTGTCTAGGTAACAGGACAAGGTTGCAGCAGTGCAGGAGACAGAACAGAACGGTCTAAGATGGATCTAGGGAAAGGCTGTGGGCACGAATAACACCACAGAGACAAATTGCTGACCGGCGCGGAGCTTGAATGGTGGGCTACGGGGAGGACGACCGAGGGATCGTCATGGTTGACATCGAGGCGACATCGCTTAGATCGCAGATCTACGACGAGGACAGCCATCGCCGAGTTTTCGTCATGATCTGCCAGTACTAGTGTTCCTGGCACAGTTCTCTCCCTCCTCATTCTTGTTTTTCTTTTGTATATATACTGGCCCCTCACCCTCTTTCTCTCTACCCCCTCTCCCCCCCACCATGTTCCCCGTCGGCGTCCCCTCTTTCTTCGCCTTTGTTGCCTGCGGCATTTCCCTCTGGTCTGTTGCTGGCGGCCTCTGCGTCGTCCTACTCTGTGCGATGTACATCGCCCTCCACGCCGACCCTGCCCCGGACGCGCCCCCCACCCTCAGTGCGCACTCCCTCCTCCTTATTCGACCTTTCTTTCGCCGCCGGTTCGACTTCATTAATGCCGGTTTTCATGCGACACGCGAGCACGTCTTCCGGTTCCGTCTCCTCCAGGTCCGCCCCCAGCTTCCGGTTCCTCGTCCACTCGCCGGGCTGATACTCGTCTGAATAGAGGTCCGTCGTCGTCCTCTCCGGCCACCAGGCCCGCCGTGAATTCTTCAACGCCCGGACTCTCGATCTCCACGAGGGCTTTCGCGTGCTCTCTGGCGCAGTACGTTCTCCGGCCGCACGTTCTCCCCGTCGCCCAATGACGCGTTCGTGTTTTGTTTCCGCTACCTTCCCTCCATGCAGCTCCCTTTCGTTGCCGGCATTACCGTTGATCTGCGGCAAAAGCGCATAGCACAAATATACAAACGGCTCGCTGCCGTCCAGAGAAGTGAGCGGTTAGCAGATCGTGAGTATGGGTTGCCTCCGACGTCTACTGCGTTCCCAGCCACTGATGAAAGGCGCCTCCGCCTGTCACTAGTTATTCCGCAGATCCTAGGTGATTGCCGCGAAATCATGAATTCCTGGGGGGATGCAGGCTTGAACGACCCGTTCGACCGCGTCAACGAAGTGCATTTTCTCTTTTTAGTATCGGGGCCGCCTGTTTTCTCATGTGCCATGTGCCATCTTGTTTTCGGCACCGTAGCTCATGTTCCAAGCTACCGTGCGCTGCCTGACCTGTGCGGAAATTGCAAGTGATCCTGCGCTCGTGGAGCGTCTCAGTATGCTGTACGACAAGGTCGACAGAGGCACCACACCGGCGACAGTCCTTTTCCCATGGTTCCCAAGCCCTGCCATGCTCATGAAATTCCGAGCGACAAAGCAGATTTACGATATCGTTGTATCCGCGATCAATGTGCGCAGGCAGAGCGGCGTCCCCCAGAATGACACGCTCCAGTTGCTCCTGGATGCCGGCGAGGACACGTACATAATTGTTGGGGTAAGCCCTCTCTCTCCGCCTACCGCAGAGTCGCCATGGAGACAATCTTCCAGTTTGTCATGGGCCTTCTCATTGCAGGATCTCGCTCCACAGGCACTACAGGTACGCCCTGCCTTCCGATGCGCGCTCCACACCAAGATGCTCACCACCCGCCGGCATAGCGTCGTGGCTCGTTATCTTCCTCGGCTGCCACCCCGAGTGGCGCGAGAAAACACTGGACGAAGTCCACGCGCTGCTGCCGCCTACCGCGCACCCCACGCCCCCGCCGCACGTGCGTCTCGCAGGCGTGCCACTGCACCAGTGGGAGGCCGCAACGCCCGTGCTCGACGCGCTGCTCCGCGAGACTCTGCGCATCGCCCAGCCGCACGTCGCTATGCGCCGCAACGTCGGCCCAGAGCTGCATATCGCGGGCAAGACCGTGTCCGCGGGCGACTTTGTCGTGTACCCATTCAGCGATGTGCATCTCGATCCCACGCTGTATCCGGACCCGTGGACATTCGACCCCACGCGCCCGGAGCCGAGGTGCGAAGGCGCGTTCGTAGGCTGGGGCACAGGTGCGTTTCTGTCTCTTCCCCCCCCTCTCCCCCTTCTTTTCCTGCTCCACTCCTGTTTTATTTCCCCTTTTTTACTGCTTTGAGAACGCGCACGCAGCAGCTGACGGTGCTGCCTTTTTTTTGGACGGGGGACGACACGCGCAGGGCGGGTGACATGTTTGGGCACGCGCATGGCGAAGCTGGAGATGAAACTCATCGCCGCGATGCTGCTCCTCAGCTTCGACTTTCGCATCGTCGACAAGAGCGGACGCGCGGTGGACCCCCATCCGCGGCCGGACTGGAATAACTTCCTCACCGCGCGCCCGCGCGATGCTGCGTTCTTCCTACAGCACCGCCGCCGCTCAGAACCCGCTGCGTGCCCTTGATTTGCTGCGTCCCGGTTAGGCTAAAAAAAAGATGTATCGCACCCTGCGCATCTCCGCTGCCTGTGCTGACTGATGTGACTGCTTTTATCCGCACCCATGGATGCAACCACACTATACTACATATAAATGGGGCAATCTCGTCATCTGGCCTTTTCATGTATTGTGGGACTTTCGTATTGGGCATAACTTATTAGAGATGTTGCCATTCAGATTATGGCTGGGGTGGGCTGTGCACGCTGTTCCCCTGGACTAAGCCTGGTTGGTGAATGTGCCACCTTGCGACACGCAGCCTCCCATAGGGTAATCGAAGTGGGTCTGTCGCTTGACAACGCTCCATCCGCCGAGTTGGCGACTGCATCAGCATGGCAATAGCGTCGGGCCCCCACATGATATCGCGACGTGCGCGACTGGACATTAATGGCATGCTAAAATGACACATCACGCGCTGCATGGTATTATATGACGGCAGTTACGACGCTTGGCTGGACTACAGCATGTTTGCTTGCATTCCCTGGTCGCCGCCGATGCCATGTATGGTGCGTGTAGCGATCAGTTTGATCGCCGTGTGACTGGGTAACAAGGCAGGTGACGCGGGCGGCTGCGTGGTGTTGCCACTGCGCCGGAAGGGGGCAACAGCAGTATGGTGAGAATCGATCTCCATGTGTTGTGCAAGCGGGGATCAGCGGTGGGTGCACCTGCATGGTGTTTCCACCACGCTCAACGGGATCGTGAAAGGACAGGCCTAGCCCAATCCGCGAGTTCACCGGTGCATCATCGAGCTCGTTTGGTCAAGACGATAGAGCGGCAGTGGGATGAGAACTGATCTCGACGGGTCGCCCCGAATGATTCTGCGAGAGGAGCCTGGGCAAGATAAATAAAGGGGGACCTTGTCACGGAAGGGAACATCACATTGGCATACTGTCGGTGATCGGGACAGGTGGGTGTGGCAGGTGAGTATGCACGTACAGTACACCCGTGGATGCCAAGAATATGCTATAAGCCCGTCGTGAAAGCGCACACAGTGAGAAGGGCAGGCTGTAATCAGCACTCCGATGGAGCATGTAAAGTCTCGTGGCTTATTATCGAAGGAAGTTGGTAGCGTACTTTGTCATATGTCTTAGATCTAGCCCTAAGCGGCCTATGTTCTCCTGTATGTCTCTGCAAGCCCCCCACCCAGAAATCATCACACAGCCAAACGATATCGCAGAGATGTCCCTCAGTAGAGCCACGACGGGGAAAGCCTCTACTGGAAAGTCAGCTTGTCCTTCCTGTTGATGCCTCTGGCCGTAGGCGTTCGGCCCTGTCCCGCATCTTCCCGCTCCTCGCACACCACCCGTGTCCGCCTCTCCAGTAGCTCCGTCTCCCGCTCCTTCTCCCTGCGCTCCTGGATCCACTTTACACGGTGGAGCCGCTCGCGCTCAAGCATGCGCGCGCGCTCCTCACGCGATGGCTGCCAGCGGCTCCGCAGGATGCGCCGCACGGCCTCCGGGCTGATGCGGAACTTTTCCGCGAGCATCGGCGTTGAGAATATCGCAGGGTCGTGCACGTGTAGCGCGCGCAGGCCGTCCATGGCGTCGCGCGACAGCTTGCGCGGCGGCGCCCACCCGTCAGGGAACTTTTTGCGCAGCGCGGCACGGTGCGCGCTCCATGTGCTGGGGGTCGGCGGGCGCTGGGGGGCTTGGTTGTCAGATTGGGTCATACGATCCCGGGAGGTGGGGCGCTCGTCTTCTTCGAGTAGGTGTTCATCCTCAGTGAGCGGGCGCGGGGCAGGGTACCCTGCTGTCTGCCAGTCTCGGCGGGGGAGAACGGAGTAGTGACGGAGTGCAAGCCATAATACGTGCCGCGAGCTCGTCGTGGCAAGGTTGGTTGGTGTGAGGAGGGGGCAGACGATAGACGACATTTGCAGACGACTAGTACTCGTCATCGTCTGCAAATTAAAATTAAAATTAAAAAACATAAATTGGAAGTCCGCTGGGTCTAATCAGGGACGGGAAATGCCAGTGCTTGATTAGGCCCTAGCCTCCAGTCCACAAATCACAGTCGCTTTGTTTGCTCCCCTAAGGCTGTTCGC
Source organism: Albatrellus ellisii (assembly GCA_003314395.1). Lineage (NCBI taxonomy): Eukaryota > Fungi > Basidiomycota > Agaricomycetes > Russulales > Albatrellaceae > Albatrellus > Albatrellus ellisii. The sequence goes on along the minus strand of QLPN01005950.1, from coordinate 12,252 downwards.
GCCCGCTGTCCTTTTCGTGCGGGTTCTGTCTTTTCTCCCTTCTTTACCCCTTATTTCTCCGCTACCATGGCCGATGTGTCTGATCCTCTGGTTACTAAGGGTTGGTATCAGTGGTTTTCCGGCTTTGCTTTCCTCTGACCGAGAGCCCTAGCTTACGAAGAAGTCCGTTCCAAGTCAGGGACGAACTGGATGCTCATAGACTATGAGGTGAGTGTACGCTCGTCGCTGTCGCAGGAGTTGATTGCTGAATTTCCACTTCACCAGTCTGATCGCTCCGACAAACTGGTCCTCACCAAGACAGGCACTAACGGCCTCTCTGAGCTGCAGAACAACCTTGACTCCAGCAAGGCGTCGTACGCATACGCACGCATCACCTACTCCAATGACAAGGAGTCTCAGCGCGAGAAGTTTATCCTCATCACTTGGATTGGATCCGACTGCAAGGTCATGAGAAAGGCCAAGGTGCGCTGATCTCATGATCTCATGTGGACATGCCTTGCGATGGTCCCGATGCCTCTGCTCCTCGGGCTGCACTCACACGTTCTGCTGCTTACGACGCTGTGTGCGCTCGCAGCTATCCGTGCACTTGGCCGATGTGAAAACCGTCCTTCGCGTGTTTTCTATCGAGGTCCCCGTTACGGACAAAGACGAGCTGAAAGAAGAACCCATCGTGGTGCGGCTGCGCAAGGTCTGTTTGTCACATTGCCATACCGTACGCTTATGACTCATGGATACGTCGGCATTCAATACTCAATCGCTCCCCGCTACCGATATTATGCACAGGCCGGAGGCGCGAGCTACGACGGCGTATAATAAGCCTCTAATTACGATGCACTCAGTGTCTTTTTTCGAACTTCTGGTTACCCATACCTGTGACTGTTCACCCGTCGACACTTCTATCTTTGCAATCAATACCAATGGATTATCATGGATATCTATCTGTGGGGTGACGGACGTAGTCTGTCACTTCACTTAGTCGCCTTAAATCTGATCCATACCCCATTGACTCAATGGTATACTGCTGCTGTCGGTGAGCCATCAGTTAGGCCTCACTCCCAGCTTCTTCAAGTTCTCGAATCTGTCCTCTTCCACGCGCATTCCCATCCATTCGGACATCGCCGTAGCTTCCAGCTTTTTTTCGTAAAAATCTATCGACGGCTGGTTCCACTTTGGACGCGCACCGGGGCCGTGAGTTGCGAGTAACGTAACAGACTGACCCCCTTACCTTGAGGACCGCCCAATCCATACGTGCGCAGCCCTGCACCTATGTGTCAGAAGCGCTAGATAAGCGACGCCGATGTAAAACCTGACCTTTTCTTGCGCAACTACCGCTAGTTCCGCAAAGAAGGCCTTTCCTATCCCTTTGCTCCTGTGTTCTTCCTTGACGAACAAGTCTTCGAGCTACGAAGAGTAAGCATCGTAAGCGGTTGAAATAAAACGAACGCCTACGTATATTCCCGGTCTGCCAGTCCAAGTGGAAAAATTGAAGAAATATATCGCTATTCCCAGGGGCTCTCCGGGATTAGCAGGTGAACCGGCGAAGGCCAGTAGAGTATGGGCGAATTGACATTCAAACATATTTTTCTTAATCTAGATCGCAAAATCGTACGTCAATTAAAGACCCAGTTACGCATATAAAATCACCAAGTCAGGCGTTGCTTTGGCGCATTCTGAAGCCCTTTCGTAAACAGCCTGCATAATTGATATCGATTAACAGGATAAAACGGGTCATTGTTTACCAGCGTACCAGACCATAGACGAGGTCCAGGATAATTTGCTAAATTACCCATAATATGAGGTGAGGTGATAGAACGGACGTTTGGACAAGATCACGGAACGTACGGTATCCTCAGACTGGGCACGTCTAACGAAGAATGTGTTGTCGGACATTATTCTAGGAGGCTTGAGGTATCCAAGCAAAGATCATATAGGTGCAGACGCCGTCGCTTCACACAGTCAAAAGCCAAGAAATGACCACGGCCCGTGAATCATTGATGCGTACCAGTTTTCTAGTTCCGCGCTGATTACCATAAAGGGCATGTAGAAAAAGCATCACGTTATTTATTTACGGCTGTTTGCGGGTAAACCTTGTTATTTTACACGGCGGACCCCCTCGATGCCCTTAGGCCCATCCGAAATTTCCTCATTTTCATTATGGATCAAGCTAAGTTGGCCAAGCTTCAGGCGGCGGCGGCGGCGAACAGGATCGGTGAGTCCTGATCGACGCTCTGCCCTCGAGATCTGCCTTTTTGAATCATTTCTGTGACCGATGTGTGTGTGTGCATGTGGCCGGGCGTGAAAACGGAATGCAGGTGGCAAGGGGACGATGCGCCGAAAGGTCGTGCGCAAGACAAAACCGTCGAACGCCCAGGACGACAAGAAATTGCAGGGCGCGCTGAAGAAGCTGAATGTGCAGCCGATTGCTGGTGTCGAGGAGGTGAACATGTTTAGGGAGGACGGCAACGTCCTACACTTTACCGCACCAAAAGGTGAGTATGACGCCACAATCGCAGCCCGAGACAGTATAAGCGACGGTCTCGTGGATGCTCCAGAGATCTTGTCTGCGCTCCCCGAACTGTCTGACTCGATTCGCATTAGTTCACGCCGCAGTCTCTGCAAACACTTTCGCCATCTACGGCACAGGCCAGGTCAAGGAGCTTACGGAGCTCGTCCCCGGAATTCTGAATCAGCTTGGCCCCGACTCTCTAGCCTCGCTGCGCAAACTGGCTGAGTCGTACCAGGCCATCCAGCAAGGCCAACAAAGACAGCCGAACGCGAGTGGTGAAGATGACGACGACGACGTGCCGGACCTAGTCGAGAACTTCGACGATGAGCAGGAGCCGTACGCCTCGAAGGACGACAGCACGCTGGAGGAGTTGAACTAAAAAGGCCCGGCAGGAGGGGCGGCAAAGCATTCAGTAGCGGGTAACGAGGTACACTCTGCGTGAAGAATCGAAGGCAGATTGAAAATGTCGTATGGATGGGCCGGTTCATTTCCTTTGTCTCGTGACGTTACTACGTGCATCTTAACCTCCTCTTCTACTCTACGTTTGCTCACCTCTCGTCGCTCTATGCTCTTCTGCCGTTTTGTATCAGATCTGTCACATGTTTTTCCCAGCCTCTCCCAGGCTACATTGTCATCGCATACACAATGCTTCCATGTGTAAAACCATGTCATTTCGCAATCATAACTTTGAGATGAACGATGCTGTCGAATCAACCTGTATTAGGATACTGCTAGTATAGGAAGCACTCCATGGTCTATTCATCTCTGAAATCTGGCACATGTATAATCGTCTGCATTCAAGGCAAGGTGGGAAGCAGAACAAAGGTACATTACTCGACCTTTTCACGATCTGTCGTACTAGGGTCGGAGGACTGCCCGTCGAGCTTCGCTTGTTCGTCTCGATGTGCTTTTCGCCATACAGAAAACTCCCGTATGACAGCAACGATGAGTGGGACGGCGATAGGCGCGAAGAGCGGTGTGTAAACAGCGTACTTGTGCTCGGCGGGGAAGTATAACAGAGCAAGCGCGCCGGGATTGAAGAATGCCCGCGAGGCAAGGTTGATGGCTTGGCTAGAATATTGGAGTGCCAATGCGCACGACTTGGAGGCATTCTCGTAGACCTATGAAGAAATGTCGTTGATCCGATACTATGTCATGCCAGGTCAATCAGCAAGCATACCTTTTCTAGCGCACTTAATGAATCTTGGATGTCACCCCGAACATCTTGGCCGACTGGCATGTTGGGTATCTGGTTAACTAGATTTGCGATGCTTTCCAGTGTCTCCCTGCTGCTGACAACATTTTCGATAGTCCGTCGACGGTACAGAGTGTCTAATTGCCACTGGGTCAACGGTGAGCTGTGATCGCCCAGTAAAATACCAGAGGGAAGAGCAGGTACGCCAAGCAATGCGAGTAGCTGTGCGCGGAAAGCAGAGAAAGCGTGATTGAGGTCGGAAATGGAGAGATGAAGTCGAGAAGGAGAGTCCGCTGGCAGATTGAATAGAACAACCCCACCCCATTGTGGAAGGATAAACGCATCAGATGACGTCGGAACTCCTGGTCCTCCAGTTACATAAAGTGAAAGAAAGAAAAAGGACTCCACTGACCATGAGAATCAAGTATGCGCAGAGGCGTGTGGGAGGAAGACGGGATGAATAAGAGGAAATGGAGGACTGGGTCGCTTGAAACACTTGACGCTATATATAATACAAAGCTCGATTCTGAGAACGTTGTGGAGCAAGCCAGACAACCAACCTAACGTCCACTCAGCCGAGTTCACGAACACCTTGAGGTGTTCGTGTGACAGTCCATGCTCTTCATGCCCATTATGGATCATAACATCAGGCTGAAATGCCAAGGAAGCGTGGAAATGAACTTGGCTTTCAATGGTAAATTTGTGCAAAACGGAGAGTTTTTCAAAGACCGGCGAGAGATGACCTGGCATCAGATAGTAACAACACAGACTTTCAACTGCAGGTCATAGACTTACGAGCGATGGCGTCTTCGATATTCCACCCTACAACGACCGTGCCGTCTGCAGCATCCTCGTTGAGCAAAGTAAAAGCCAGGCGGTAGCGTGGTGCAAATTTCGCAGCAAGATCAGAATTTCCTGAAGCAGACTTAAAGGTGTTAGGCAAAAATAGTGGTGTGAGGAGCCCTGCTATAGTCGAAGCTGTATGATTGTAATATCTCAAGCTTTTCACAAGGCATAGTTGTTCAAAGCGTCCGACTGACCATCATAAGCAGGCAGAACCAGACTTCGGTTTTGCATGAGGGGGTACTTAGTATGTGAGCTAATGGAGACGTGATAAGCTTCCGATATAGAATGGTCTTCGAAGATATTCGTAAGCTGTTCAACAATCCAAGCAGACTTGGACGGACCACTTGAAATTTGAGACGAAAGACGCAAATCAAGTGTCTCGGGGTCTTCACACGCCTGCGTCAGAAGGGAGGTAAACTCAGTCTGTACTCTCTGAACGAAGGAATCAGCGTCTGGCCCAAGTGCCGAAGCATCGATCTTGACGTGCAGAGGGAATTTCAACTACAAACACGTCAGTAAGCACACGCAGAAGCATTGAAGGGCAAGACCTCTTTATCTCGTTGTAGATGTAGGCGGGAGTATGGCAGGGACAGTCGTTCAATGCTCGTCGTTGACCACCACAGCGGGAGAGCAAGTAAGACCACAACCCAATACGACAACAAGATCGTTCTGCGAGTCCTCTGCTGTTCAAAGAACAAAGCAGATTGATCACGTAGCGGGCTAGAGCTGTCTATGGTTCCATGATCCATAAGTTATACGTATTGAGTGAAGAGAAAGTTCCCGCCGCAGTGATGGACTCAAAATGGTAAGTGTGGCAGAGATGTGGCTACTCTGAGCGGGGTTTGAACGTGTGGCACCAACTTTCTCTGCCAGGTTACAGCTGGCTCACGCCGTTTGCTGTATTCTTTCACTTGTAACTTCGACTTATCTGCCCTCTTCATCTGTTCTCCAGAGCCCAAGGACCTTTTGCGCCTTATTTATTACATTATTCCTGGTCCTGGTTGCTATACTGTGATTTCCCACTTCAACATTCCGCGTTCGTTAAGCTTGTTCTCATCCTGGCATGCCTCCTGGACTATCCGACCTCACGTCCTGTAGTCCTACAGTCAACAGGAACAATACTCATACAAACAACACCTTACGCTCCGATTACGACGTTAGTACAGACCTCTTCGTTTGTCGCATTCTCCTCTGAATATTATCTGCTTTTTGCAATCATATAGCGTCCCCCTCACCTTCCCGACCAGCGCAAGTCTCCCTCGCCCGACCCTTCACGTGCCTACCCCATGTACGATAGATACACACCTCTAAGAGGTGGTTCCTCGTACAGAGGTGACGTTGTGAATAGCTACAGGCCATCACATTCTTGGCGACCAGACCGATATCGTCCTAGGTCGCCTTCTCCAGATCGCTACGAGCCTCGATGCGCTGGTAGTCATCCCCGCTCAGGCCAATGGTCCCCGCAGCCCTCTCAGAGCTGGCCAGAACGGCGACAACCCTCTCCCCCAGTTGTGTGGGACAGAGGGCGTCGCGATGTCATGGCTGAACGGATGTTTGAACCTTCCGATGCTTGGAAGCAATCTCACGTGTAAGTTCTAATCTTGTATTATCGTCTTTCAATTTAGCTCACGCCGGTCATTCACAAGACCGGGGAGTGGGCGTGATACTTCAGCTGATCGGCATTATGATGGCTCCGCGCGCGACTTGAAGCCTTCATCCCCAGCTCGACCGCCGTTGCGGGAAGATATTTCTTCATATCATCCGACGGGGGACTTCTATCGTCCTCACTCACCTCCTTATAATCACCGTGCAGATTATCGATTTCCGCGTCAGTCTGATTCATATAGACCTAATTACGACGATCCGGAGCCGTGGGGTTCCTCTTACACCCCAGACCTCCCACCTGCCCCCGCAAACAGTTACCGACGCGACCCCCGATCTCCTTTTCCATTGCGGTTGCCATGCTCTTATCATGAGCACTCTGATTCGCGCTATCCTAGTCGTGATAGGTCGTATAGTCCGTCGCCTCAGTCGACGGGCATCTCGTCTCCCGTGGCTTCCCGATCCATCACCTCTTATCGAGAATCTATTGGGGTGCATGCTGGGGACTTGTTTGCCAGGTTCAGAGGCCCGTCTCGTAAGCGACCGAGGACTCGGTCTTCGTCGCGCTCTTCATCTCGTTCCCGAAGCAATATAGGTCCTTCAATACAGCCTTTGGGGTTGCGCAACATTGCCTTGATTGACCAGAAATTCCATGATCGACCTTTGAGCAGGGAGGGTCTTACGGTGAAGATAGACGGTGTGAAGCCCTCGACTAGTGACCTCCCTAGCCCTACTGTCACTCACCATAGTAATGCTGGCAGCTCGAAGAAGCAGCGATTGGATGATCATCTGGTACTCCACCCTTCCCTTCCACCTCGTCCTACTTTTCCTGCTGTTGGCAAAGTCGCAGTATCGGAAAAGCGCGGCCGACAACCAAATGGTCGTGACCTTTCTGGCTTGTATCCTCAGAAGCGCCCTTCTGACCTATTGCCTGCGAGAGGTGTGTATATGATTCATGTGATTCATGCTTGGTCTTACTGGACATCACTAGACTTTGAAGGTTGTGTCAAGCAGCCGTCCCAGAGGCGCAAGAAGAAGCGCCGAAACAATCAGCTGCGGAAAGCGAAAGCATTACCACATCATCCTCTTTCTTTGGATTACGGGACGGAAACTGTTGATCCCGCATACACAACACGCTCGTTAGAACCAACTCTTGTTGAGCATGTCCGTCAACCTCCCCCTAGATCCACCGTCAGCCGCGCCGAATCAATAGCCTCCTCTGTAAACACACCCCTTGACAACGATGGCCAACAACCGCCATTTGTGGACTCCGCGACCAGCAAGCTAATCTCAGTTGTGGATTCCCATCAAGCCATCACAAAGTCGCTCACGCGGCGGTCACCTTCCGAAGTCAGCATCCAGGCCCATACCGTTGACACTGAGGACTTATCGCGAACCCTTGTCACCATCCCTGGATTGCAACCTGGCAGTCCACGACATATTGAGATCGTTGACCCAGTGCCAACGGTATCGGCGGTGCCTGATGCAGACATCCCCCTGTCCCTCCCTTCGTCAGGGACCACTTCTGGTGACGTTCCGCAGCCTCACGAGAATGCAGCTCACCTCATTGCTTCGGACGCAAAGATCTGTGGCCCTCAGCAAGAACCAACGACGTCTCCGCCATCATTCGAACAATCGCCAAGCCTTGCTACTCCATCACCTTCGCAAATTGCTCCTGATGTTATCGTAGCTCCTCCACAAGCCAATGAGGGAGAAGATACTGCTCTGCGAGATCAGCCTATGCCATCCTATTCCAAGCTGTCTGAACAGGAACCATACCATCCGGCACGATGGAAGCTTCCTATGCTTCACGATCTCAAGCCAAAATCTATGCAGGAGGCTTTGGCCATAGTCGTGGCAGCCCGTCAGCAGTATGACCATCAGTCACGTGAAGAACGCGTCAATCCTGTTATCATGGCAAATCAGGCTTTCGTCGCGCCACCGTCACACAATCCTAGTGGGACGTCACCCGATACTCTAGTCACCGAAGTGATGCAGGGTGAGCGCGCCAATGCCAGAGTAGAAACCTTTGCTGGGTGGAGGCCTTCTCTCGCCGAGCAATTTGCGTTACGTCAGGATACGCTTGACGAGAAGGTGCAGCGTCTCCGGACAGAGTACCTTGAGCTGCACGAGGCGTGGCTATCCCACTGCATGCGTCTCGACAGCAAGAACCAGACCAATACTGTCGAAGAGGTCACCACTGTCTCGGGGCGGACAACGCGGCGGTCTGCGGCGGTCCTGGGCGATGCCGTTCGGTCAGATCTAGAGATGGAACAAATCATTGCTAGCCTTGGAAACGAAGATCTTACCGATCCCGCTCATCTAGCTATACGCAACGTCGCGACGATACCCGATATGATTTCCGTCACGCACGACAAGGTCGATCATGTATTTGACGATACAAACAATCTGGTTGATGACCCCGCATCGTTCTACGATCCGAGCCCCGGTATCGCAATCTGGACAGCGGATGAACGGGAAACTTTCCTTGAGGCATTCGCAGCACATCCGAAGCAATTCGGGATCATTGCACAGAAGTTGCCGCATAAAACTCAGGCAGAATGCGTAGAATTTTACTACCTGCATAAGAAGCGCCTCATCGACTTCCGGCAGGTCGTGCAGCGGTATGGGCCAAACAAGAAGCGGGGTGGACGAAAGACGGACAAAAAGAAGGGCAATGCGCTACTGGCAGACATCCGGCAGCATGATGCGGAGATGTCGAAAGATTCTTCTGCGCGGGCGTTGGCGTCGGGTAATCGTCGAAGAAGGCCTTTGGCGGCTGCGGGTGAGGGTAGAAAGTCATTGTCGCGAAGAAGTGCTGCGGTGGCGGCAGCATCAGTGTCGGCAGTTGCAGCGGTGATACAGATTGAGGAGACACCCGTATCAACTCCAACACCTGACCCGGAGGTTGAAACGCGCCCTAAACGACGGCGAAATACTGCATCTTCAAGAAATGTCGCTGGTATTGTAGAGCAAGAAGAAATAGACCCTGATGCAACGGTACGGCTGTTGATTATTTTTGCCATCGGTATCGGCCTCATGAGGGTAATCTTCATCCAGGACGTTGAACCGCGACCTGCAAAGAAGAGCAGGAGTCGACGAAAACAGAAGACGTTAACGGTAACAGTACCCGAGACATCGCCTGAACCAATTATCCCTCTCCCGCTGCCGGAGGCGAAGTTTATTGACCAGAACGATTCTTCTTCACGACGGAAGCCAACTACAGTGAATGTGCACTGGTCGGAAGAGGATAAGGGTACGTATGCTTGGACCTGGCAGGGATAGTAGTATGACTAACCTTGCGATTTCAGTCTTGTTCTTACAATTGCTTGCTCAACACGGAGATGACTTCAAGCGTATAGCCGCATCAATGCCAAACAAGGTAGTTCTTGAAGTGCCCTTGTTTTCTCAATAGTGTTGTCAAAACCTAACGTGTGTTGCAGACCACAATCCAGGTCAGTACATTCTACAAGATGAACCTGCAAGACTTAAGTCTCGAGCGCGTCGCGGCATGCGCACCCAAACGCTCGCCGACTCCGGAGCTACCACACGAGGCCTGGAAAGATGTGTCACAATACCCAGGCATTGGAATCCTTTCTCCCGTTTCAGAACCGGTAGAGCGTCCGCTTACAAGGTCCCATCTGAGGACATCAATCAGTGAGCTGCTGAACCCTATCCCATCCGGATGGTCACACCCCGCGTCACGTCCGGATAGCGACGTGGGGCTCTCATTCGCGCGCACCCTGCCTCCAATCGACACAGATGTGCCTCCGCCAGCGCTGTATGCGTCGTTTCGCCGAGAACCACCGTCGACGATCATCTCGCCTATTGAACAGTGTCCTGTCTCGAGAAGTGGCATACTCGCCGACGCTATTCCCGTCCCTACTCTTCCCCCGCCCATACCCCCATTTACGATCGCTTCGTCCTGCTCACGCCCCCCTCTATCACTACCAAGCCTGCAGATACCTGCACGGGAGGAGCTAGCTCTGCTGCTAGAGCATGCTGCCTTACGAGCAGAAACAAGTACTTTAGGAACTAACTGAGTAATATGTATGTATGACTTGATTTTTGTGTACGGTGATTTACCTTCTAGTAGAACATTGTTCAGATGGTTGCATGTAAAGCTCGAGTCCTGGACAGATATGAGTGATGATGTGGAAAAAGGTAGATGTATGATGTCCGCGTGTTATTGGCGAAGCTTTTCTGTCGATCATTTGAGGACTCAAGCTTCCAATCTTCAAGGATGCCCATGGATATAACATGAAAGCCCATGCCTTTCCCACGCTTGCACCTGACGCGCTACACCAGCGCTTCAGCCGCCGTCAGTGATCCTATCCTCCGTACGTATATCATGGCCAAGAAAGCATCTACTTCAGACAAGAAATCCAACGCAACCAAGAAGGGCCTGCAGAAGACTGATGACGCAGATGACCAGCCCAAGGTGAGCCCGCTTCGGATCTCCGCCGCCCTACTCGACGTCAAACTTTTCTCGCAGGGGAAGGACACGCTCAAGACCGCCAACGCCATCAACGTCCGCCACATCCTCTGTGAGAAGCACGCCAAGGCCACCCAGGCCCTCGGGCGCATCCAGGTGCGTGCACTTCCTTTCCCGGCGCCCCTGATCTCACACTCTGTTGGGTCTGTTCCGCCTCACGTCGGACCGTCAGGCGGGGGAGCGCTTCGACAAGGTCGCGCAGGAGTACTCCGAAGACAAGGCCAAAGGTGGGTGCACTTCGCCGCCCGCACCATCCGTCCCGTGGACTCACTCGGCGTACAGCCGGCGGAAGCCTGGGATGGATGACACGCGGCTCTATGGTGGTGCGTTGCTCCTCGTTCACTCCTAGGTGTCGCTCAACTATCGTTTATCATGGACTGCGCTTGTCGTCTGGGATGGGCGGTGGACGTCCATATCGTATGCGACAGGGCCCTTTCCAAGATGCTGCGTTCGCGCTCGCGCCGTCCACCGTGGACAGGCCCGTCCTGTCTCCCCTTGTGAAGACAAACTTTGGGTACCACATCATCATGGTCGAGGGCCGGCGCTAGTTCCTTCCTCCACTTCAGTCCGTCGCTCGTTCATAGACCACCCTTGTCTCTCCCAGCTTGTATATACTGCTGTACTAACATCATTGCCTAGTTGCTAGTGTGCTTGCGTTACTTGATTTTCGACAGGATACATGTGGTTAATGTCACCCTCCATTGTTGGGATGACATGCCCCCATCCATTGCCAAAAGTGCAATGTTGTTGTGCATGTGCCAGACCTGTACGGGCTTGTTTGTGACTCAAAAACATCTAAAACATGTACAGAGTCTTGGACATATAGGCTGAGGCTTGGTTGAGGCCTGTCAAGTAACCATGGAGTCACATGTCATGAAGTCAGCATTTGGTGTGATCAGCACTTTTCCTTTTTCACTCATCCTTTATAGTATGATACTTTATTTGTCATGTCTATTCCTGGATTTCACATCACATTCTAATTTATCTTTATGATCAACCTTGCATTTGTAAAGATTCTGTTAGGTTTTGTTGTGCTCTAGTCTTGGAGCTAAGCCTGTGTTTATATGACTCATTGCCCACCAGAAACAAATAGATTCCCCCCCTGAGATTTGCCCCTCCTCTCCTGTCTGAGTCTCAAGGCAAAAAAGCACTTTCTGCTAAGAGTGGCCTATTGGATGATCTAAGGGAAGGTTTGCAATCTATCTATTTAAGAATGGGAGCATGGTTGTTAGTTAAAATTTCCACATGGTTTTTCTTGTTTACCCAACTCCACTCCAATCTGCACACAGCATCAGTGTGGTATGCCACACCCAGTGTGCCAGCGCACATGTCCTGGCTTTTTGCACTGTTCCTCACTGCCCCCATGCTGCATGTCCTGGCTGCTCACTACTGCCATGGCTGCATCCATGGGCTGCTCATCACACCTGAGCTTCTACCCCCACACTACATGCATATTGGCTGCTCACCACTGCCATGTGCTGTATGTGCTGGCTGCTCAACAATTGTCATCATACCTGGCCATGCTGCATATGTTGGCTGCCCACCACCACCATGTGCTGCATAGCCTTGCTGCTTATCTTTTGTATTATAAGAAAAAACAAACTGCAT
>QLPN01005947.1:0-46860 GCA_003314395.1 Albatrellus ellisii | reverse complement strand
CCCCCTACGCCCGTCCCCCCGCCCCCATCAGCCGCACCAACCCCACTCATCAAGAGTGGAACATCGAGAGGCGGTTCCTCGAAGAGCGCCACCGGCTGGCGCAAGAAGAGTTGGCCCGGGCCCGGGAAGAGGCCTACTACTGGGCCCAACGAGTCAGGGCCTTCCCCTGCACCACCCCCCAGCGCCCCTGGTTCTTCGACGGGGGTATGCCCAACAGCTTCATCCCAGCTTGGGACACCCTCCCCTTCCCAAACTACCAGGAGTAAGTGGAGGGCAGAGGGGGATGGGTCGGGGGACCCCACCAAGCATCGCAGGCGACGCATCGCATAAAGTGGGGGTGATGTTACGAGGCACTTGCTTTGGCACCTCGTAACGCGTTTCTTTTTGTTTTTTCTTCTTTTCTTTTATCTTACTTACCAGTAAAGTGTAGTATTATTACTACAAGTGTGAGCTTAGCTCCACTTTACTTAGTAAGGACTTATCATTTTCTCCTTTCTTTTATAGTATTTAAGTATCTACATACTTAAGTGTGAGCATAGCTCCAGATACTATATTAGACTTATCTTTTCTCTTTATCTTCCTTTTATTTATTATAACATTTACTTGCTAAGGACTATTACTATACAATTAGCAAGGACTCTCCTTTCTTGTCTTTATTTATCTTTGTTTTTCTCAAGTTCACTTCACGCTTGTGGCTAAGTCATTTATATCACATGAACAGTTATTTACTGCGCTTTACTGCGCACTTTCGTTTACTCACTGCGCACTACTGCGTAACTTTACTATACTTAGATCTTTAGTTTTGTATAAATAGTTGACAAACTGGCGGTCTTAAACTCCAGTCTTGTCAACTTTGCAATCTAGGGATTTCCTTTACTGCGCTTGACCTAAAACTCGCTATCAGCTCACTCCTCTCTAAGAACTCAGTCTAAGATCTCTAAGAGATTATTAAGTTGTCTTACACTAAAAGTCAATCTGGATTCTCGTATCGTTATCGGTGGAATTATCTTCATAACCATCTCGTTAATCCCACTCTTCATCGTCATCTGGAATCTCTATTACGTTCATCAAGCCAATATTCAAACCTTGGTTACCAGGAGTAACATTATAGACCTTCCCTAAGACCGTCCAATAGGCCGCTCTTAGCATTTCTCTGGTTTGAGATAAAGTTTGTTATCTGCAAGTATTTGAAGGACTTCCTGTGTGACCTTCCAATGTTCTTCCAATGTTGCTGTAAAAATCAAAATATTGTCCATATAGACTACCACAACTCCTCGTGAGATAAGACCATGGAACAAGTGGTTCATCATTGTTTGGAATGTGGCAGGGCTGTTACAGAGGCCAAAGAACATAACCAAAGGTTCAAACAAACCCTTGTTAGTGACAAAGGCAGCTTTCCATTTGTCACCGTCTTTGATCCTAACATTGTTGTAGCCCCAACGAACATCCATTTTAGTGAAATACCGTGCTCCATGAAGTCGATCAATTAATTCAGAAATAAGAGGGAGGGGATAACTGTTCTTGATTGTCATGTCATTGAGTTTGCGGTAATCTTGGACAGGTCGAAGATCTCCAGATTTCTTTTTGATAAAGAAGAAAGGTGATGCCATAGGAGATTTTGAAGGATGAATACAACCACTCTTCAAATTCTCTTCAATAAACAACTCCAATTGTTTTTGTTCATCTAATGAAAGATTGTAAACCTTGCCAGTGGATGGTTTTGCACCTGGTTTAAGTTCAATTGCATGGTCCCAAGGACATCTTGGAGGAAGAGAATTGAAAGCTTTGTCAAATACCCGTTTGAAATGATGATATGCTTTGGGTACGATATCTTCAAAATTCTTCTTCAACTTCTTTTCTGCTTCAATGGCAAGTTCTTGGCTAATATTTTGAATGGATGCCTCCATTTCTTTCTGATCAACCATTACCATCAATATCCAATCTCCTTCTTCTTCGGCTGCTATCCTTTCTTCGGCTTCTTGATGTATAGATCAACTTTGTTGTTTCATCAACTTTTTATTTGATTTCCAGACTTGTCTGTCAGCTTTGAGACATATTTCACATCTGTGAGGGCATCTGGTGAAATGTATTTTTCCCTGTAGCCAATCAATTTCAGGGTTATGGATTTTCAACCATGATTCACCAACAAGAACATTCTTCTTGCCCAGATTACAGACTGCAAAAGTAGCGCGTTCAGTATGACCATCAATAGTCATGATGAAATCAATCATCTCTTCAATGGATCCTCCTTGATTGAGAGATCCATCAACATTGTAAACTGGGATGGGTTTTGCCAATTTTTTTGTGTTTAAGTTGTTTTTCTTGACAAATTCTTTGTCAACATATAATCCAGTCACACCTGAATCAAGGAGTGCATCAACTTCTAGAACTGCTCCAGTATCCACTGTTTTGATTTTGAGTTTCATTTCAGGAAAACTGGTGATGTCAAACAATGTTCTTCTGATGTATTCCTTTTTCTCAACAGGAGGAATAACCTGTTGCACTTGAGGCTTCACTTCAGACTGAGAGCAAGATGGAACAATGCATGTTAAATAAATTTGGGTACAAGCATTGAGACAATCAACATCCATGTCATCAGTCTGAAGCATAGAGAACCTATTATAGGATGGCGAACTCGTGCTCAGTTCCCATCCAACCCAAAACCTGACTGTTGTGCTCCACTCTTTGAGCTATTCAGATCATTCAATCTAAGACCATGTGCCTGGAACTCCTTCTGCATCTCAGCCAAGAAGTCTGCCTCATTTAGTGCACACATCTCCTGAAGGGTCCTTGCATTCCCCCTTCTTTGTTGTTGTTGCCCTTGAGGATGTCTTGGTTCAGGACATTCCCTAGCGAAATGTCCTTCTTTGCCACAATTGAAGCATAGACGAGGGCGTGGTCCTTGAGCTCTGTCAACATCCATTGGTTCTCCTACAGGCGCTGCTGTGGAAGTAAATTGACAAGGGGTGAAGGTACGCTGTTGCCCCTGTTGTCTTCCACATTGCTGCAGCTGTTGCATCTGTCTTCTTCCCCAAGTTGACTCGAAGTTTTGCATATCCTGATATGCATATGCTCTGACTCTTGCTCATCTAGTCCATCCTTCTAGATCATGAGGAAGAGGTGTCTCAACATAACAGGACTGGAGAAGGGAACGATTCATCCCTTTCTTAAACAATGTGCATAGTACGCCATTGTTATATCCAGATGCTGTTTTGTAAAGGAGGAATTCAGTGATGTATTCCTCTATGTGATGACTTCCCTGTGAAATAGTCGTTAATTTTTGTTGAGCTGTTTGCTCCTCATTGTGATCTCTGAATGTGATTTTCATCATTGTTAAGAGCTCATTGAAGTTCTTGAATGGCTGATCATATTTGAGAGGTTCTACTCGGGCAGCTTCCATGTCATGTAGAACCCCTTTCTTCCATTCTTCTCCGTATCCTCCTTTGATGTATGACAGTATAACCGTCACTTTGTCTTTGTCCTTGTATTCTGGATGAGCTCGAAGAACAAGATAGATTTGGTCCAAAAACGATTGGAATTTCTTTTTGTCACCATCAAAAGGAGTTGGTTCAGCAACATGGACCTTGGGGAGGTGGACGCAGGGTGGGAGGCCTGTTCCTGCTCCTGAAGAGTGACCTCCTTCTCCTGATGCTAGGCGTGTCATCAGATCCATCATCGCTTGTTGTTGCTGCACTAGCAACTTCTGCTGATCCTGTATTATCTTCATCATCTCCCCAAAAGTCAGTGGTTCATGCTCTTGATCCATATGAACAGATGGAGCAGATGGAGGTGCTAGAGTTGCTGCTAAGGCTGTACCAAGACTGTCAATTTCAGATTCTAAGCACTGTGAGGTTGATGGTTCTTGATCTTCTAAACTCACAAATTGATTCCTCAAGTGTGATTCTGGCTCCTCACTGTCTTCTCTGTGTGCTGGTGGAGATGGTTGTCTCTGGCTCCACACATTCCACTGGTTGTCTTGAGACAGATTGACCGATAATCTGTCTAATAACTTCTATGAGTGTTCCTGTACTCCTGTTATTGAGCGATGTCAAATTGATGGCATGCTCAGTCATAAAACAGAAGCACTATATTTTCAATAAAATACATGGATTGCTAAGAGCAGCCTATTGGACAGTCTTAGGGAAGGTCTATAATGTTACTCCTGGTAACCAGGGTTCGGATTTGAGCTTGATGAACGTAATAGAGATTCCTGATGATGATGAAGAGTGGGATTAACAATATAGTTATGAGGATAATTCCACCAATAACAATACAAGGATCCAGAGTGATGAGTGTAAGAAGTCTTAGCGACGTTTCGTGACTTCAGAGTTCTTAGACTTTAGTTTCTTAGAGAGCGAAGCGAGATGATAGTGAGCATAGATCAAGCGCAGTGTAGGAGAATCCCTAGATTGTGAAGTTGACAAGACTGGGGTTTAAGACCGCCAGTCTGTCAACTATTTATACAAAACTGGCGATCTAAGTATAGTAAAGTTGTGCAGTATTGCACAGTAAGTAAACGATAATGTGCAGTAATGCGCAGTAAGTACGCGTCCATGTGATATAAGTGGCTCAGCCACAAGCGCGAAACGAACTTGAGGTAAATAAGAGCAAGAAAAAGGAGTCCTTGCTAATTGTATAGTAGTAGTCCTTAGCAAGTAAATGTTAATATAAATAAAAGAAAGATAAGAGAGAAAAGATAAGTCTAATATAGTACTTGGAGCTAAGCTCACACTTAAGTATGTAAATACTTAAGTACTATAAAAGAGAAAAGAAAATGATAAGTCCTTACTAAGTAAAGTGGAGCTAAGCTCACACTTGTAGTAATTATACTACACTTTACTAGTAAGTAAGATAAAGGAAAAAAGAAAAAGAAAAAAAGAAATGCATTACGAGGTGCCAAAGCAAGTGCCTCGTAACACAGATGATAAGACAAACAAACAAGAAAACAACGAAAATCTTGAACAACGATATGTCTACGCTAATATGTAGATGTTTGAGGACCCCCTGCAATGTAAGAAGATGAGGGTTGATGTGAAAGGCACAATCGGGGTTAGCTCCTAATTCTAGGAGGACAGGTGGAGGGATGAGTGAGGGGTTGTTGTAGTATTGATATAAGAGCGATCTGAAGAAAGTAGGAGGGTACTTAATACAGTACCGTCTGTCCTGATTCTTCCAATGCTCTGATCTTGGATCAGGAAAGATCCAAAAGGGGAACCTCTTGTAGTTTGTCGCAGGTTCGTTATGACATTGAATGATAATGCATGTGTGCCAGGCAAGAAGGCAACGATGGAGATGGAGATGAGTGGTGGATGGGCATGTGATGGGAAGGAGGGAATAGAAATTTACGTTTAAACCCTGGTCCAAAAGATGCTCTGTCCTAGAGCAAGTGTGGTGGGGACAAAGGCAGCATGTAGAAGGGGCAGGCGGTCCCTGAGCTGTCAGAAGACCCACTGAGTTCCCAGGAATCTGTATATTGTACAAGGTCCTCCCAGAACGTCCACGATTGCATATTGATCGCTTGACTCCAAGTATCCACCATGTGTGTGCTGTGGAGGATGTCGCTGGGCATGAGGTGGAGGTGTAGGGGGTGAACACTGTAACAACCTGAAACAATTTGGAGGGTGGAGGAAGGTGAGCAAGGGACGTATACTTTAGTCCACAAGCTACAAGTACACTCACTCTCGTGTTTCTGCCACTTGCAGTGTCGACAGAAATGGAGAGGAGGGTGAGGGAAGAAAAGCTGGCGGTAGAAACACTTCTGTTCATGCTTGGGTTTATGAACAAAGCCTATGGTGTAAAAAGGGTTGCAGACGAATTGGTGGTGAAAGCACCGGTCTGCAGGGAGGGGAGGAAGAGGAAAGGTGTGGCAGGGGAGGGAGTTCTGATCAATTGTGAGGCCAACACTATGTCGAAGCCAAACAACTGAAAAAGACTAAAGCAAAAAGGACAACTGCACTTTGACTAGTGGATATCCCAGATATATTAGCATATAGTAACTAAGAGGAGAGAAGAGTACTGTACCTAGCAGATATCCCAGATGATCAGAACTGGGGAATAAACCACTAGGAGTCCTATGTATATATAGTATCCTGAAGCGTGCACAGACCATGCAGTACAGTATAGGGCCGGAGAATGAGAAAGTAAAGTAATGATGTCATATCTAATAATAGAGAGGACACATCAGTGCTGACTGAGACTCTGCAGCAACTGTGGGAGTGATTGGTGATATTCCACAGCAGGTGTGAGAAGGATTGATGAGCATGTGCAGTAAGTGTGAGAGAAGGAGTCATATCTAAAGATAGAACAGGCCAATCGGGGATCAGATGATATACACACCATTGGCCGATAAAGACGAAGAGAAAGAGTACATGACCATGAGAATCACTTTGATAGATCAGAAGCAATTGTAAGATCTATGACAATATAGACATAAGAAAATAGAGGAAAATGAAGAGAAAAATATAGAAAATAATAGCAGCCTGACATCATGCATTATCCTGAGTTTTGTATGCTGCATTCCAAGATGGTGAAGTCCCTCAGCAACTGGATATTTGAAGATATCCTTTGTTGCTGGGGAGCACTTATGGACATTGTGTCAGACAATCATGTGCCATATGTCAAAGCACTTGACTATTTGGTGTGGCAGTATCACATCTGACATATTTGCATTTCTGGTTACAATTCACATGCCAATGGCATCATTGAGCATCCACATTTCAATGTGCACCAGGCTTTGTTCAAGGCTGTGGATGGTGACCAGTCAAAATGGTTTCAGGTTGCATATTCTGTATTTTGGGCTGACCATGTCACAATTCATAGATGCATGGGGTGCTCCCCTTATTTTGCTGTTACCAGCACTCATCCAATACTACCTTTCAACATCACTGAAGCAATATATCTCATCCCTCCACCCAATTCTGTGCTATCAACTGCAGACCTTATCTCATGAAGAGTGATCATGCTTCAGAAACAACAAGAGCATCTGACTGACCTACACTCAACAGTATTCAAAGTGCAACGTGAAGCCACAGCCAGATTCAAACATGAATTTAACATGACTATCTGTGACTTCAATTTCCAGCATGGTACTCTCATCCTCATCCAACATACTGCCATTGAAAAGGCATTGAATTGCAAAATGCATCTGTGCTATCTCAGACAACTTGTAGTTCTTTTCTGCCATAAAGGTGGTGCATATATCCTCTGTGAACTCAACAGTTCAGTTCTCAACAGGCCTATCATGGCATTTCATATCATCCCCTATTTTGCACAACATGCAATTCCCCTGCCTCCACTCAATGACCTTATAGACATCATGACAGATCATCTCCATCAACTAGAGTCTACTACACTAGACAATGTTGAGGAGCACATCATCGAATGTGACTAATAACACATTTATTTTATTTTTCTCTCTTTACTTACTTTCCTATCCATTTTTAATCTGTTCACAAGCCTCTTACTTGTTCCTTTACTTTCACCCTTTTTTGCTTTTAATTCACATGTTTCAAGCAGCTCATAAATGTACACAGTAAAACTAAAAATGCATGTGCATGGTGACCTTGACTCCTTTCCCTTTCCCTTTCCCTTTCCCTTCACACTGCCTGCCTTCCACAGTGCCTCACTGCACTCCAGACTCTGTCACTCCAGTGCCTCAAGCCATGTGCACACCTCTTCAATCTCAGCCTCCACAACTAAAGTGATCAATCAATCATGAGTCACTGTCTCCACAGGGACAAGTGGCATGCCTGGTGCCACTGGAGGGTATCCCAGTCCAATGCCACCATGACATCACCACTGCCATCATAGCTGATGTGCCCTGGAGACAACCCTGGCAGGGTGAGGGTCATTGTGACACTTACCTCTGGCACTGCATCCATGGTGACTGCATGCTCACATGTGATGGTGTGACTTGGTCCCACCTCATCACTGCTGCCTGGCATGAATAGGGGTGTGGTGGTCTGCAGGTCTGTTCAAAGTGACTTAGTGCTGTCTCTATGTCACAGAACCCCTGCACATACTCACCAGTTACTGCTGACCAGTGTGGTTGTACCACACCCTCACAGCATTTGCACTGATGTGCACACTTGATGCAGCACCCCACCCACTCATACCATATGCAGGCACTCTTCATGCACCAGCACAGACTGCATGCCCTCATCACCTACATTTCATCAGTTCTGGGACCAAGGCTGAGGGACATGTACTTACCCACCATATTGGCCCCACATCCATCTGCTTATGCCCGCATCATTGTGTTGCAACTGTGTCCATCACCACTGTCTCCATCTGTGCACATTTTGTGGGGTGGGGCATCATGTCCTCCAACCCACACTTCACCAGCCTCAGTCCAGCCATCCTCATGGAGTCTGCCAGCTCATCCTCACCCTCATCATCATCATCATCATCATCATCATCATCATCATCATCATCATCATCATCATCTCCACTGGCCATGTCATTGCTGTCACCTTCACTCTCATCACTGGCCTCTTGGCTGTCTTCATCAGCTGTGGGCAAACTTTGCAGTAGCTGCATGGCCATCACCTTCCTCACATGCACCAGAACCAGAGTGCCCTTGTGTGCCTGCCATTCACCCAATGCATGCATTCAGAGGTGCTTTTGTGGCCATGCATGTGTATTCCTTGACCTGTGTCAGTGGGAGGAACTTGCATGCCCACCTCAACCAGCTTGGTTGTGCTGTGGCTGCCACAATATCACAGATGCCTTCCATGAAGAATGCAACATCAGCTTCCATGCTGTTACACTGCCAGTGCATGTCCTGTGCACCCCAGGTTAGTGGGGATGGCTGGTCAGTGACTTGCATCACATACCAAGAGTGTTGTGGTGCCCACTGTCCACATGTGGTACACCTCCTCATCAAGTCCTTCACCTTGTGGCCATGCATTGAGAGCTGTATGCATGCACACTCAGATGCACATGAGCACATGGCCAGCAGCAGTAGCAGTGAGGGAAGTGGAGTGGGACATGTTGGTGGCTGAAGAAGATGGTGTTGATGAAGCTTAGCAGTGGTGGTCCTTTTATCATGCTCCCCAGTTTAGGGCAGGAGTGCCTGCACCTTCACATTCACTGCATTGCCTTTCACATTTTTCACTCCCTTTTGTGTTTATGTTTTTCTCTTTTCTTTATCTCATTGCATAACCAGAGCTATCCACTTCTACAAGATATGGCTTATCTGCTTCAGGAAGGACTAAAATTGGTTGTGAACACATGGCTGTTTTGAGTGATTCAAACACATGTATTTGGTCTTCCCATTTCCATTTTGCATCTTTTTGTAATAGGAGATTCAAGGGTTTGGCAATTTCTGAGAATCCTCTGATAAAATGCCTGTAGAAGTTTACAAATCCCAAAAATGATCTAGTTTTGGTAACTGTAGTAGGAGTGGGCCATTCTGCAATGCCTTGTACTTTGACAGGATCCATCATGATTTTGTCAAAAGAGATCTTGTGTCCAAGATAATCTATCTCTTCCTTTTCAAAATCACATTTTTCTGGCTTTAAATAGAGTTTGTTGTCTTGAAGTATCAAAGATACTTCAGCAACAATTTGATGATGTTCTTCAAGTGTTTTTGTGAAGATAAGGATATCATCCATATAAATGACTACCTTGCCATTTGTGATGAGTACACAGAAGAGATGATTCATCATCATTTGAAAGGTGGCAGGACTATTTATCAGTCCAAAGAACATGACCAATGGTTCAAATAGTCCTTTGTTTGTTATGAAAGCCACCTGCCATTCATCTCCCTCTTGGATTCATACATTGTTATAACCCCATTAAACATCTAGCTTGGTGAAAACCTTTGCTCCTTTGAGTTTATCAATTAATTCTGAGATGAGTGGTAGAGAATATGCATTTTTAATTGTAATCTCATTGAGCAATAGTCTTGTACTGGATGTAATTCTCCTGATTTATTTTTGATAAAGAAGAATAGCAATGCCATTGGTGATTTGGAGGGTCATATACATCCATATTTTAGATTTTCATCTATGAATTTCTCCAGCTTAGCTTGTTCGATAAGGGACAGATTGTAAATATTCCCAGTGTACATTTTTGAGTTTGGTTTTAACTCAATGGCATGATCCCATATCCATTTGGGGGGTAGTTCATCAAAAGATTCTTTTTTGAAGACAGTTTTGAAATGAT
This sequence comes from Albatrellus ellisii, assembly GCA_003314395.1. Lineage (NCBI taxonomy): Eukaryota > Fungi > Basidiomycota > Agaricomycetes > Russulales > Albatrellaceae > Albatrellus > Albatrellus ellisii. The sequence continues at coordinate 36,693 of QLPN01005947.1, read as the reverse complement.
GATATGCAAGGGGTACTATGTCTTTGAAAGATCTTTTGATCTTCTTTGCTTTGATTGCTAGATTTTGGCTGATGTTATTGATTGCTGCTTCCTTTTCTTCTTTGCCAATCATAACACACAGAATCTTATCTCCTGGTCTCAGTCTGTCCATCTTCTTCATCATTGTCTACTTCTGTCAACTTCAGTACCTCTTTCTTCAACCACATTTGTTTCTTTGTTTCTTTGATTTTCTTCCTAGACTCTTTCTCTTCAAGAAGTCTAACTTGGCATCTTCTCAGACATCTAGAGAAAGTTACTAATCCTGATTGCCAATCTATTTCTGGATTATGGATTTTAAGCCATGGTTCTGCAAGAATTAGATTGGTTTTTCCCAGACCAGTGACACAGAATGTAGTTCTTTCAGTATGGTCATAGGTTTTCAGGAATAAGTATACTGTTTCTCTAATAGATCCATTCTCATTCTTCATTCCATTGACATTATAAACTGGAATTGCAATAGGTAATTTTTTTGTGTTTAAGTTATTTTGTTTCATGAATTGTTTATTGATGGAACATATTGTGGCTCCTGAATCTAGTAGAGCATCTACAGCAACTGTTGCTCCAGTATCCAGCATTTTGATTTCTACTTTGATCATGGGTAACTCTGTCATTATTCCCATGATTTCTTGCTTTTCTTCTTTGTGAGAGGGCATACTCTCAGATACCTCTTTCTTTTTCTTTGCCTGATGATTGGGAACAATAATGCATTCATCAGTTATTGGATCACATACATTGGTGTGATCAACAGCACTGTTGTCAGGAAACAAAACAGAGAAATAATTGGAGGACAGTTCAGTGGTATCTACTGACTGTCCTTTGCAAAACCCTGCCTCTCTACAGGCAATTGTCAGGATGTCCTTATTTCTCTTTTCATTTTACGATTTCTTCTATCCTTATCGCTCAAGATCTACACAAGATATCTTATTAGATCATCAGTAGATCATATCACAATTATGCATGACTCATTATCATTTGTCATTGGCCCGCTTACTATATGTATATGACACATATTCTCACAGTCAATTACAGAGCTTCCCACAGATGCTGCACATCCTTACAGATGCTATGCAAGTTGCTTATTGATTGTTCACAGGAATGCTGCACATTCCTTTATGATACACCTGCCCTAGAGTACATACATGGTCCATGCACAGGTTCTCTTCAGTATATATAGTTCAGCTGTATCATAGTTATTCTTCAGCTGAATACATCTGGGATATCCATTTGCTAAGCGTGATACATCCCTCTTGTTAGCCCTTTCCTTCCTCTTATACATTGTGTGACCTTGCTGGCAAATGTCAGCCTCACAGCAATCCTCTTTTCTCCCACTCATCATTCATGAGTTTCTGGGAGTCCTCTGTTGACATCTGCCTGATGTCTTCATGTATCTCCCTGATACTCTTCTTTCCTTTCTGTGGGCATTTGTGTGATATGTGCCCCTCCTACCTGCAATTGTAACAAATGATGGTCTTCCTGCATTGTGCTCTATCCACATCCATTGGTACTGTGGCATTAGAAGCCTTTTGTGTTGATGGATTGCTTTGTGGGTTCCATCCTGCTCAGGGACATGTGTAGTTTTGATTGAATTTGGGAGTCCAAGCAGGGGTTCCTCTAGCTTGCATGAGTTGTTTGAACTCACACATATGTCTGTCAGTACTTTGGGCAATCTTTTGCAATTTGAGATAGGTGATGGGTGGAGGGTTGATGTTATAGATCTTTTGTAAAAGATCTGTGTTTAATCCTCAGTGGTAACAATCAATGAGAGCATAGTCATCATATTTTGTTTTTGCCACAATAAGGACAAAATCTGTAGTATATTCTTCTGCTGTTTTTTCCATTTGTCAAATTTTGTGGAGTTCTTGTTGTGCAGTGTGAGTTTGATCAGGATCTCCAAATTGGATGCAAAGTTTGTCATCAAATTCTGGAAGGGCATAGGGTGGAGTGGATTGAAGGGATTAGCCTTGTGTAGTCACTGTTTAGCAACTTGTAAATTTCTCCACACTTCTGTGCTTCCTCCTATCATGTAGGATAGGGCATATGTGATGCAATCACTGTCCATCCACATCTTGTTTGCTGCAAATACTAAGAATAACTCTTGTATAAATGAATCAAGTTTGTCATGCTTCCCTGAGAATGGAGTAGGCACAGAAACTTTGACTCAGTGTTGTGCAAACACATGGCCCCCAAGGCCTGCAGATTGGCCAGATGTAGCAACTGGAATATGGTGTTGGGTTGTCTGGGTGCTCATCATCACTGTGATACTGGCTAATGAGCTGGTTATCTGCACCAATGCATTTCCCATTTCCAGAAATTGTGCATTCTGGTTTTGGGTAATTGTATGCTGATTTTCCATCACTATTCTCATCATCTCCACTGTATCCTCCAGATCTGTTATGTGCATTCTTGCAGCTTCTGCTGTTCTTCTTTCCCTTTCTGTTTCTCCTGAGGAATCCTCTACTATTGGAGCCAGTTGTCTCATTTCCAAATTGCTGGGTCCTGATTGACTCATTGCTCATTTCTGAAGATGAAGGCTTGGGGGATAAAATTATAATATGGGCTGGTTCACTCATGATACTGTGGAAAGAAATGCCAAGGGAATTTTGTCTGCACAGGAATGAGCCAACAAGAGAGAGGAAGAAGGCAGTGACATTTGCAGCAGCAAAGAGGTAGTGGTAAGTGGTGAGGCCAAGGCTGCTAAGAGCAGCCTATTGGACGGTCTTAGGGAAGGTCTATAATGTTACTCCTGGTAACCTAAGTTTGGATTTGAGTTTGGTGCACATAATAGAGGTTTGATACGAGGATCCAGAGTGACGAGTGTAAGATGTCTTTAGCGACGTTTAGTGGTTTAGAGTTCTTAGACTTAGTTCTGAGGGAGTGGAGTGAGGTTGTAGCAAGCTTAGGTCAAGCACAGTATTAGGAGAATCCCTAGATTGTGAAGTTGACAAGACTGGGGTTTAAGACTGCCAGTTTGTCAACTATTTATTTAAAACTAGCGATCTAACTATAGTAAAGTTACACAGTATTGCACAGTAAGTAAACAATAATGCGCAGTAATGCGCAGTAAGTACGCGTCCATGTGATATAAGTGGCTCAGCCACAAGCACAAAATGAACAAGGTATAAACAAGGGTAAATAAGAGCGAGAAAAGGGAGTCCTTGCTAATTGTATAGTAATAGTCCTTAGCAAGTAAATGTTATAATAAATAAAGAAAGATAAAAGGAAAAAGATAAGTCTTAATATAGTACTTGGAGCTATGCTCACACTCAAGTATATAAATACTTAAGTACTATAAAAGAGAAAAGAAAAGATAAGTCCTTACTAAAGTAAAGTGGAGCTAAGCTCACACTTGTAGTAATAATACTACACTTTACTATAGTAAGTAAGAGAAAAAAGAAAAAGAAACGCGTTATGAGGTGCCAAAGCAAGTGCCTCATAACAAAGGCCCCAGAGTGGGTAAGAGTGGTTAGACATAGATAAAGATATGTCTGAGGGTAGTAGAAAGTGGGGGCATAAGTATATGTAGTGCACATTGAATAAGGTTCAAGCAGAGTGTGGAAAGTTGGTAATGAGAACATGTTGTTTTTGATGTGCATGGGGTTTGTAGGATAAGATAAGACATGGGTTAGAGTATGTAATAAAGATGTGTATAGTGGAGCTGAATGAAAATTGTAGCTATTCCAACAAATTTGTCATGATGGGTGGCATAGTATGGATTATGGAGTTCAAAGAACCAGATGACTTGTTGTCAGTGATACCAGAATGCATTGCCATAGTATCATTTAAGGGCAGCAGAAGTATTTGGGCATGTGGGAGATGTGAGTGGAGAGGTAAGTCCAGCATAAGATTTGCCAGATCTAGCCCCCTTTTCCAAGTGAAGTATTCTCAGAATGGGTGAAAAGTAAAATTGCATGAAGTGAAAACTCTTTACACCTTTTTCGAGGGTGCAAGCCTTTCAAATGCAAAGTGGAAGATGATGGTATGGTAAAGTGCTAAGTACTACTCATATTATATGAAAGAATTCTCCAATATAATAAGATTTATCATATCCCTGGACCAAACAGTTGTCAGGGGGTTCTCAGTGCTCCACTAAGTGGTAAGACACCCTTGCACTACTTACTGAGGTAATATAATGCCCAGCACTGTAGCTGACTATGAAAACTTTGAAACCATAAAAACAAAGTACTTCATTCTCTTGAACAAGTAGGGTGGGGAGTGATGATTCAGTCTGAGGTGGTCAAGAGAGGATAGTGTAGGGTCACTAAAGAGCTTTGTACTATTGTGAGGCCAACATTACTAGTGAGGTCACACAGTAGTCCTATGAAGAGGAAGAGAGGAAAGGATGATAGCATTGCAAGGACTAACACACTATGAAGCAGATATCCCAGAAGCACTAAGCTAAAGAATAAGTACACTAAGTACAGTATATATAGTAAATGCTTGTGCACACAGACCGCATATGTTACTGTAGGGCAGGCATTTGAAGTATAGTAATGAGGATAGCATGATTTCATGCACAGCATGTGTGAGAATGATCTATAAGTAATGTGCAGCATTGCACAGTCATTGTGAGAGTATGTGTTATAAGTAATCAGTAATTGGCCTGATGATGAGTCATGAATGAGTCACAGATTATCATGAGAGACCTAACCAGATGTAATAAGATGTATGGTATAGATCTCAAGTGATAAAATAAAAGAAAATTGTAAAATGAAAAGAAAAATAATGCATCCTGACAGCAACAGCAGATGTTCATAGGTACCAGAGCACAGTGGGTACACAATGTTAGGGACATGACCTGACTTAGTGTACACCATCAGCATACTCAGCCAACATACCACAACACTAGGCAATGTGCATTTCTGCACTCTAAATTGCACCTTCTGGTATCTACATGCCATGGTGCATCATATGCTCCTCTTTGACAGCAACTCCCCTGGTGAGTTAACAGGATTCATCAACACTGATTGGGCAGCCAACATCAATGACAGGTGATCCATCTCTGGATACATCTTCATTCTCTCCAGTGGCACAATTAGCTGGAGCTCCAAAAAGCAAGCCTCAACAGTGCTCTCAAGCACAGAGGCCAAATACATTGCAGGTGCACATGCTGCAAAAGAAGCTGTCTGGCTTCACACCCTCCTTTCCAAGCTTGGCAAATTCCACAACTCTCCTATCATACTCTGAATTGACAATCAGCCATCACAAAAAATCCAGCCTTTCACACACATACCAAATACATTAATGTCAGGTATCATTTCTTATGTGAGAAGTATGCTGGTGGGGAACTGGGATTGGAGCATATTCTGATGGGTGAGCAGGTTGCAGATGTGCTGACAAAGGGGTTGGCATGGCAGAAGCATGAGCAGTTCTGCTCTGGCATGGGCATTCACTGGCACACTAGCTGAGTGGGCATGTTGGAGATTACAATGACATGCAACAGCAAACAGACTTTAACACAACTGGGCAACAGCACAAATAGCACAACTGCACCACATGGACCTGTGGGACTCAGGGATGATATGGATGGACCCATTACTTACAGAAATTTTCTCTCACACAGTTTTCTTTTCCTTCAGTCTTATACAAAGAGACTGAGGTCAGTACTTACTCTCTACACTGTTCATCTTATATGTTTTCTAACTATCTCCACCTGCACAATATTATTTCTCTTCTTTCTACAGTCAGCCATGCTCTTTGTCAGACTCCTATTGGTGACCTTATTCCCTGCCATTATTATTTCTTTTCTTTTACTTTCTTTTATGTTTCTCTTTAGATCATCTGATTAGATAAGATCTTCATCTTATCTCTTTTATCTTATCTCTTTCAGATATCTTACTTACAGTCATTATGGTCATCTTGGAGATGGTTCCAACAGATGCTGTGCATCTGTCAGCAGTATACCCACAGCTGCTGCACTTTACTTACTGCTTGACCTGCCCTTAGTTACTGCACCTGGTCTGTGCATGTGTTCCAGTACTATAAGTAGTTAGGTAGTATAGTGAATAGACCCCAGCTTGTTACAGCTGGTTCCATCCCCTCTTCTTTAGCTGAGTCCTCTCATCCCTTGGCTTAGATCCAGGGCAGCTCCTGGTAAGCCCTCTTAAGGAGGCAGGGATACATTGGGAGTTGGTGGTCTCATGCTATGGATGTCCACCATAGGCTTGATGATCTGACACTCGTTCCAAGTAACCTCCTTCAATATCAACATTGATCAGTGAACCTTATTGTTTTGTACTATCTTTAGGACTCACCTTTAGTATAAGTAGTTGAAAACCCAGTGGTCTCAAACCCCAGCCTTGTCAACCTCACAATCTAGGGATTCTCCTACACTGCACTTGATCTAAGCTCATGTTCCACTCACTTACATACAACCCTAAGAACCAAGTCTAAGATCTCTACATAACTAAGTGTCACTAAGACATCCTAAACTTGTCATCCTGGATCCTCATTTAGTCATCAGCAGTATCATCCTCATCACTATCTTGTTGATACCAATCTTTGTCATCATCAGGAACATTTATCAAGCATATCAAACACATAACAACTACCTTGTTACCAGGGGTATAATTATCACAAACCTTCCCTAAGACCATCCAATAAGCCACTCTTAGCACTTATCTGTCAAACTTCAAGGTAATGTGACTTGTGGATTGATCAGTGAGTACTACAAACACCACACTAGGTGGAGGACTAGAGTCCAAGATGAGCAACTAAAGAAAGAAGTTGTGCCACCCAGAACTCTTTTATAGTATGTGTAACTGCAGAGTATGAACTATAACTGTGTGTACTATGTATGTGCAGAGTTAGAACTTAAACACATGAGCACAAGTGGAGATATAAGCAGATGTTGTTGGATTTTGTTTAGTTTTCACACCACTGAGCAGTTCCTTTACTATATCTTTCTATCTACTTCTTATCTTCTTATCCAACTCATCTACATCTTATCCATCTTATCTAACATCTGTGGCTCTGCTCTTATCTCTTCTGGCTGTGCTCTTGGCTCTTCTCTTACATCTACTCTGGCCATACTCTTCCTCTACTGCTTTAGGCAGTGTCTTTGTCTTACTCTTTGGAGTGGAGCTATAACTCTATAGCTTCATCTCTATATCTACTTTTCCCCTCATCATCTTGGTCTTTTCTCTAGTCTTGCACTATGTCTAGTGTACTCTTTCTCTGTTTGGCTCTGCTCTGGCCCTGCTCTGCTCACATCTCCCCTCTGCTCTCAATACATCTCATCCTGCTCACTCTCCTCCTCATCACCACCTGCCCACACCTGTTCTCACAAATGTAAGTCAGAAGCTGGAAATGAAAAATAGAGAATTAAGAAGAGAATAGGTGAAGAACCTTTAATAACAACATTATCACTATCTCATTGATCCCTCTCTTCATCATTATCAGGAACATCTATATCAACTGTCAGGTTGCATTCACACCTTACTTTTATTCCTTTATTTTCCTTGTATTCTTTACATTCTTTTATTGTTTATCTGATGACCTGATAAGATAAGATCCTTGATCTTTACTTTTACTCATCTTATCTTATCATCTCATACTTACTGTAGGTATTGTCTTCATAGACCTGCCCTATAGTTACTGCACTGGTCCATGCACTTATAGCTGTAGTATATAGGTTCTCTGTAGATAGCTGAATATACTCCAGCTTGTTATGGCTGGCAAATCCTCTTCCTTGGTTGATTCCTAAGTTGAGTGTGTGCCAGTCTCCCTTATGGGATATGTTTGACTGCCATCTTACATCAACTATGTCAACCATCTCATTACCAGGAGCACTTCATTGATGAATCCCTAGGACCATCCAATAGGCCACTCTTAGCATAGCATAACATGCTGCATGGACCTCTTGTGGGACTGAGGGATGATACAGACAGACCCTACTTTACAGCAAATTTTCTCTCACATAGTTTTCTTTTCCCTCAGTCTTCTACAAAGAGACTGAGGTCAGTACTTACTCTCTCTACCATTCATCTTATATGTTTCTAACTATTTCCACCTGTAGAATATTATTTCCCTTCATTCTACAGGTACAGTATGTCAAAAGATGGGCAGCATTATGAACAGTAAATAGACCATTTGGAGACAGAGGTAGCCTTGAAGGCCAAGATGTAGATAAAGCAAGAGGACTGGAGTCCAGATGTCTTACATGACTGAGATATAGGAGATGAAGTATATGACAGAATGGGAGGTACACAGAGGGAGAGGAGTGCTCAGCAACATGCAGAAGTGCTTAGAAGAGGGTGACAATACCTGAGATATAAGAGATGAAGTGTACAACAGAATGGGAGGTACACAGAGGAGGTATGTCAGAAGAGGGTTGAGAGAGGAGAAGAGATACTTACCTCAGCAACATGCAGAAGTGCTGAGGTGGGATGATGACAAGGTGAAGAAGATATAGTAAAGGCAAAATTTGAGAGGAGCCTGAATTATAAAGAGAAAAAGAAATACTGGCACAGCAAGTGACCAGTGGTTGATAAGATAAGATAAAGAAAAGAAGAGACATACTTAATATGTATGAGTGTGGTCAGTGTCATATAGTAGGTAAAAACCAACACAGTGCTATAATGGTTACCAGTCAGTCTTCTATGAAGAGACTGAGAATATCATTTCTCTTCATTTTACAGTCGGCCGCACTCTATTTCCAAGCAACCTCCTTCAATAATGGTCCCTTCTTGACAGTAGCTGTGCATAGAGCCTTCCATCCGTAATGGGCTGTGTTACTGCAATCAGTAGGCTCCAATTTGACCTGTGTGTTTACGGTGTGGAGCCATCATTGTGTGGTTCCTTTCATCGAGCGGGAGTGCCAGGATGTCGTCCTGTTGTTAGATACCCCATTCGCAACGTAGCTTCCATGTGACACTAGGATTGTAAACAGGCAGTTTTTTCCTGGCAGAGGTTTGTCGTCCGAGTCGGCGCTGCGGAAGTCTATAATACCGTACCCGAAGACGAGGCCAAGGGACACTCCAGGCGACGGTGTCCTCTTCTTTTCCCACAGCGTCTTCGCCAGCGCCCATACGGCCTTCTGGCCAGAAGCATCGCACTTCGTGATGATATGTCCCAGGCACCCCCCCCGTACAGGGGGCAGTCAGCCCATTGCTTGCGACCACCGCCGCGCAGCAGACACTGTGCTGCGGTAGGACTAAGCGCCTGCCTCCGCTATTGTTGCATGTGCAGACGACAACCCATATAGCGTGAGTAAGCTCCATCCTGCCCCTCGTCGACCTGGCCACGTGATCTCTTGCACAGGACATGCGAGCAGCAGCAGCGTCTGCCGATACGATATCATCGTCATAGGACCATCCATTGTATTGTAGACGTCTCCGCAGGACGCCCCGTCCCCAGCATACTGTTCGTACAATGTATTATGAGGTATATAACAAAGGTTAGGATGTTGGGTAATTACACCAAGCACCAGGATACTGTGGAGCAAACATGACAGTCCGAGTGTATAAGTGGCAGTCGTCGCGGTCACGCAAACACAAGAAGGAACAAAAAAAGGATGGAAGTCACACGTATATCATGTCTACACCTGGCTGACGGGCTCATACCCGCCGCGGCTCGCCCGCCCCATGCCTAGCCCCAGACCCATAAGCAGCTTCTGCCGCAGGCCCTTACGGCCAGGCCCGCTACTGATTGACACATCGTCGCCATCCTCATCCCTCCGGCGCCGCGCCTCGCGGAGGCCCTCCACGGGGATCTCGTAAAGCCGCTCGTACTCGACACCAAGCTCGCGGCCCACGGTCCAGAAGTCCTTGCAGTTCCCGACGATCCCGTGGTCGAACGGGTTCGACGCCTTTGACGCGCGCGCGAGCCCATTCGCGGCCTTGCCCGAGGTGAAGCGGTCCAGGCCAAGCAGGTGCATAAGGAACCCGCCGCCACACCCCGCACATAGGCCATGCTTGTGGTGGCCATGCCCGTGCCCGTGCCCGTGTCCCAGCGCCGGAGATGCCTCACCCACAAGCCCTTCTTCTGGAGATACATCTCCGCTCGTACTAGATCCCACGGCGCTTGCACTGCGTATGTGCTGGTGCCGATGCCCCATCTGCGTGCCGAGGCTTGCGCCAGCGCGCCCACCCATAAATCCATACCGGCCTAGATTGGACACCTCTAGTGTGGTCATCTGCCGCGCGATCTGCCAGTATTGGCTCGCTAGAAGCACAATAGTCCAAACAAGCTGCAAGGTGGCCCACGCAGCCACAGAGAAAAGGAATGTGTCTGTAGCGGTATATGAGCAAATAGATTCCGGCAGGAGACAAGTGGGCGAAGGAGGTAGAGTCGTCAACGCAGAGAAATCTGAGGAACCCGAGATGAGTAGGACGCCGGACACTTTAGCAGGTCTACATACATGCCACGGTGAGGTAGTCAAACAGGATTATTCCCACGACAAGCGATGTTACGAAAACGATGAATTGTCGGTGATTGTGTACGCCAACTGAAGGTCTGTTGAGCAGGTGAAAAACATTATGGGTATGGAATCACATACCGCAATTCCAAACCCAGGGGCAGTGGCTGAAAGGGAATATGAAGGAGTAATGAGATCAAAGAACACGTTGTCCTGTGGCATAACGACTGACTGATCAGAGCGACCGATGCACCGATCGCAGATGCGACAATGCTTCGACCGCAAGGGTTTCCTGGCCTGCAATAGGCGCATGAGTTGATACAAACGGATTGCTACAAGATCTGGAAGGGTGGCTGCGTACCATGCACTGAATGCAAAATGTTTGTCCGTTTAGGCGACCCTCTGAAGCCAAGTCTTCAATGATCTAGGAGATAGTTCAGCTCTATATGCTCCATTTAACCTCTATGTACAATAGGGTACGCACCGATACCAATTCCGCGTCGCTTGCCGGCGTTGGGCAAGTCCCTGGGTCCAACGTCATCGAACGGAAAAAATTATAGGCACATAATCCAAAGACCAATGCAAAGCTCAGATGCGTGAAAGCGTGCGACTCGGTTTCTGTCCGAAATCATTACGAGGTACGCCATAGAAAGAGAACGGTACGCACGTTGCAGCAATCGCGATGCCCAGCTAAACGCGACCCACACCATTGAAGCAAAGATAATACCTGAGAAGTATGGACTCGCTGTGACGCTGTCTGTGTACGTCGGCCGGTTCAGAAGAACGCGTGTGACTATCTGTATGTCAGAAGAGAGGACATGAGTGACAAAGACTGGGAAACGAGGTAATGCTGGAGCCCACATGGTGCATTCCGAAAAATTCAGCCATAGCCAAAATGATACCGGTATACCAAGGAAGAACGACGAGGGTCATGAATATGAGATACAAAAATACTGTTGGCATAATGAAAATTGTAATCTTGGTATTGCGCTGATGTAGTCTGAGTCACAGCTCAAGAACATAATGTGAACCAAACACACCTCGCTCAATGGCTTGCTCCGTTTTGTTCCATCCTCCTTGAGTCCGCCCTCCTCAAGGGCACGCTTCCAAGCGCCAAGACTCTTTAGCTCTACCGCCATGTCTCTCGCTGTCCGCCCCTCGTTGTCTTTTGCATTTATTTCCGCTCCCCGCTCAATGAGATGACGAATGCAGACGCGGTTGCCGCGCACCACCGCCCAATGCAGCGGAGAAAGCCCAGCATCATCACGCACATTTGGACTCGCACCGTGCTTGAGTAGTAAATCAACCGACAGCGCGTCCCCCTGATATGCAGCCCACATCAGTGCCGTGTGTCCGCTCGAATCCCGCTCGTCGACACTGAGGGGCTGATGGAGCAGATACAAGAGTGGCATGATGGATGACGAGTGCGTGACGAGGTGGAGGGTATTGTACCCCTGTGAGTCCTTGATATTCGGATCGGCATTGTGTGAGACAAGCAGCTGGATGACATAGAGATACCCGCCGCGCGCGGCCCACTGCATGGGCGTCGCGACCAAATCGCCGCCCAGTGCGTCGACCTCTGCGCCTTGTTCCAGCAGGTAGCGGCATGCTGGGACTTGCGCATTGATTGCAGCCCAGTGAAGTGGTGTAATATTCTGCTCGTCCCGATCGGTGGCCCGCGCCCTTCCGGACTCTATGAGCTCCCGGATGAGGTTGACATCACCACGCTGTGCCGCAACAAATATGTTGGCCTACGACGAGCACTTTAGTACAAGTGGGAGGACAAAGGGGGGAGACGGCAGGCGTACCTCTGGTTCCGCGGCCGTTCGTAGCTGGCTAGCGGGTGTGGTAAAGGTTGTCACGGTCGCCGATGTTGCAGTCACCGTTGTTGCGGAGAGATCACCCTTTGCGTTAACGATATCAGCCATGGTGTGAGGGAGCAAAAGCACAGCCGTCGCAGATGACGAGGTCACCCGTGCCGCGCGCGCCAAAAGCTCTCGTGACATAATCCCACGTGACGTCACTTGGTAAACATTGTGAGGAGAAACAACAATATCAACCTCTCAGCGACATATTCATAATCTATGGACACAGCCCTTACTAGGGTATCCTCGTGGTCGCAGAGCCAGAGCCAGAGCTCCGAGTTGTTCCCTGGCAGACCCTGCTCGTGGACGAAGTAGTGTTGAGGCATTCGACAGGACAGATAGTTTCTTTCATGTTTGATTATAGAGGCAGTGGAGATGACTTACGAAGGAAGGCTTACCTGGCAGCGGAATGTGACATTTACACTGAACTCATTGACATGGGAGTCGGACAGAATGGTGAAGGGAAAACCACTCCAGATTTTTGGCGGGAGTATCGGCTCTGTGAAGCGCGAGAGCAAGAGTATTATATATCGTACTGAGTAACACAGAGATGCAGCGCACGCAGAGATGCGAGGACAATTTCGGGACCGGTGGTTGCCTACCTGACTCTCCCAGTTTCAGGCTTACCCTGTACGTTTCACGGGTCAGCGTTCAAACGCCTTTTCCAGTAATTATAAAAAATAAAAATAAAAAAAGGAACCTTACCGGCCGTTTTCGCTGTTCGTTGTTACAGTCCCGATAGGTTCGCCGCCATTTGGAGCGAATATAGCACCCAGGCGGAGGAGCTCAGTGTCTGTGTTGCCAAGTCGCAAGTCGGCACCAGCTCGTAAGGGTCTGGCTTCGACTCACTGGGTACCCATTATATCGCCATTACTAGTAGTAGCGCCGCAGTACGACGATGCGAGGGACGAAATCGTCGTCTCGCAAGAACGGCGGGAACAATAGTCATTGGTAGACGCAAGAGGACCGCGATTTTGATTGACCTTAGAACCTGCAGACTTTAAGCGTCGTACACAATACCGAATAGCGACCAAAGATGGGTTTGAAACTACATGCCTGTGAGCTGTCTGGAGCACAGACAATCGCTGCTGCATGCAATGTATTGATCTGATCTCTTAGTATCGAAGAGGAGTCACCTAACCAACCTTGTGTATAACTGGCGCGACGAGCATGCTCAGAAATCATCTATACTTACTAACACTAGTGTGTTGCATGAGCTGCGGCAGTAGCCTCCATCCCACCAAAACAACACGCAATAGCGTTCGGAATACATGGGCTGTGCTGCCCATCAGATCTAGAATCAAATGAAATCACTCCGCATAATACGAAGTGACACCACTCAGCCCATTGGCGACCCCGAAATGAGGACTATGACAGCCTGAAAAAGCAGATGTCTCGGAGTACTAGTGTGTGTCGGGTCTTCGAGGCATTACATGTTGACGTTCGAGGCTGGGAAATAGGCAGCGACCGCGCGGCATGACTCGTGTATCATTGTCCGCTCCTTAGTCCAAGCCAGACTCTAATAACGGTAGCATTGCAAGTGGATGGCATAGTAAGGAACCATGGATCTCGCAACCTCACCTCTTTCGCTGGCAGATTATCGCTTATATATGTCTCTGTTTTTTCCAGAGTACATGCGTACGTACTACCGTTAGGCGGCAGTCCGGTTGCGGGGACGCTCTGAAAGAATGGCTTGATGAACTCGAACGTGAAACAATTGCTGGGGTATTTACAAGTAAAATGATACTGTGAGTCGGAGTCAATTCATTTGCTGTTCCCCGTCATAATAGCTGTTTACTTTGGGCCCGGCATCTCAGCATGGGATACTCGGGGTGATGAATTCAAGTTCTATAGCACTACAATAATTAGAGGGATCCAGAATTTAACCATAACCTGGAGAACACACGTAAGTATCCCATAATCCCCTCCTATCTCAGAATGTGCAAACCTATGCTGAGACTGCGTTGTCTTTGGCTTAGCGGCCCGCACCAGTGAGTTGTGCGAGCTACAACTTACCCAGATCTCTGTTTGCGAGACACTCACAGCAGAAACATGAATATATCACACGAATAATTGTGGAGGCATGGAAGCAGCCGCGCACGCATGTGAGGTTCGGTTGCGACTGAGACATGGACACAATGGCAAATCGACCGTGTACAACCGGATACAGAGCTGACCAGCCTGAGACTGGAAACCAGACACTATTCCTGTTACCGATGGATCGCGGTCTACTGTAGCTGTCCCCGTTGGCGAGTTCAGACTTGTCCCTGATCCCATATCCTTTTCACAAGTTCCATACGACGTCGACAGGCGTCACTGTAACTAACGCCAGTCGTGAAAGGATACATGATAGACTGACTACTACGCGAAAAACCATGGCAATATCTCGATAGCAGGCTATGCCGTACACGCCGCTCCTGCATGATTTTAGAACACTTGCCAGTGTGAATGGAGACGGTGTGCGAAATTAGTCTCTATAGCTGACCTCAGCAGAGAAGACAGTCGTTCTGTGTTCATTAAGTTTGTGTGAAACAAGCTTGCCAGTTCGGTAACGGCGTGGTCTGCTGCCGGCACTAGCACACGTTGAACATCGCCAACACTTAACTTACTGTATATGTACAGTACAAGGTCTTGAAGGAGACTGGCCAACACGTCGAGCAATACAGTCGAAACAACTGGCGCGCTCCCATACACCCAGTAAGTTACTGTCCGATAGGCTCAGGTACGACTCGTGTTTGCAGCGCATGAGAACAGGCCTGATACACAACGTAGCACGCAAAGACATGTCCGCCAGGAGACCCCCAGAGGAGCAGACTGCCATCGATCTGACGGACGCCCGCATAGCAGCCCGTGTCAGCGTCCCCGCGCTCCGCGAATACCTTCATGGTGCGTTGCCTTGTTCTCGACCCATGAGCGTCTGGGGATTTCAAGTGCGCCTCCTGTCCCCCTGCAGGCGGACGCGCTGCTTGGGAGCAGCACGCGCGGATCGTGCAGGTCATGTCCTCGGATCCGGCCTTTGACAAGTCACAGAGGTGCGTGCATGCTGCCTACACCCCCTCAGCATTGAGGCGACGATGGAGTTGATGTGGAGCATACCGGCGATGATAGACCATTCATGGCAAGGACCAAGCTGTACCAGCGTGCACTCTCCATGACGAAGCGCATCTATGAACTGCAGGAGCAGCTGGGCTGGTCCGTGGAAGACACTGACCATGCCATCAGCTTATTGGACGACGGCACGCCATATACGCTGCACACCCAGGGTATGACGTTGTGCGGCTCACCAATCACTCAACTTCGTCTCTGATTACCCCCGTATGGGCATAATTTATCAATAGCGTTCGAGCCTGTCCTCCGCAGCCAGGGCACGGATGAGCTCTACGCGCGCTACGTCGCAGAGGCCCAGGAGCACGGTGTGATCGGGTGCTACATGCAGACCGAGCTCGGGCACGGCAGCAATGTCACCGGTTTGGAGACAACAGCAACCTACATACCCGAAACACAGGAGTTCGAGATCCACTCGCCGACGCTGACGAGCACGAAGTGGTGGATCGGGGGAGCCGGTAAATTCGCGACGCACGGCGTCCTCCAAGCCAAGCTCATCCTGCCAGACGGCAAGGACGCCGGTCAGAACCTCTTTTACGTGCAGCTCCGCTCGCTGGGTCAGTTTACCTGCACTAATCAGTTGCGCGCCATCTATCTCACGCCGCACTCGCAGACGACCACAGTGTTCTTCCGGGCAGGCACATCGGTGACATAGGTCGGTGGCCGGGTGATTGTTATATCTGCTGCGTGAACGGGGACTTATGAGAGGTGTAGGTCCGAAGGTCAATGGTGCTTTGGGCACGATAGACAACGGCTTCGTGCGCTTTGATCACGTTCGGATACCCCGGAAGAACATGCTCTCCAGATTTACGCAAGTGACCACGGACGGACATTATATCCAGCCTCCACACGCGAAACTAAGCTACGGCGGGGTAAGAAGTCCTCACGCCTCCACATCGCCATCTAGATTGACCCATGCGCACGCAGATGCTCTATATTCGATCAAGGTAATCCGGCCCTGATATGCTGCATGTGTCCTGATTTAATCTGTTCTGTGGCATTATCTAGGATGGTCGAGGCGGGTGGCTGGATCATGGCCAAGGGTGAGTCACTTGTCTCGTGCCTGAATGCACACACCCTCGATGTTCTAGCGTCCTCGTCCCAGCCGCCACGGTGTCATTGCGCTACGCCACGGTTCGCCGCCAGGGCGCTAGGGCATCCGATGGCCTCGAGCAACAGATCATTATGGTCCCAGCTGTGCACTACCGCCTCCTGCCCATCCTCGCCCGCGCCTACGTGTTCATCCACCTCGGGCGTAACATCGCAAGTACACACATCTTACCTACGTGTTCCGTCAGTCCTGACCATGTATCCTGCTTGCAGGCATCGGTCTTCGCGAGCATGACCACCAGCATCGCAGCGGGAGACATGTCGACGCTAGCAGACATGCACGCGACGCTCAGCGGCCTCAAGATGCTCGTGACGACTGCCGGTACGCGTGACACGGAGGTCGCGCGACGGTCCATGGGCGGGCATGGGTTCAGCGCATTCGGGGGTCTTGGAAGGGTCTATGCCGACTACGTCCCCGCAGCCACGTACGCGCCTGTCCCTTCCGGCTTTGTTTAGCACATGCAGGCTGACTCTTACACGTACATGGTCTCGCGAGACAGGTACGAAGGCGACAACTTCCTGCTAGACACACAGGTCGTAAGGGCGGCGCTCAAGGCGTTCCGCGCGCCCGCGGCACCCTTTTCACCATCATCGCACTACCTCCGCCTCCTCAGTGCCTCCTCGTCCCCACCCGCCTTCGCCGCGCCGTCTGCATGGACCGACACCATGACGCTCGCCCTCCTCTTCGAATGGCGGGCGGCGCGCGCCGTGCAGGCCCACGCGCAGCACGCCGCTGACGCCGCGGACGCTGGCGCCCTGCAGCGCGTGTCCAGCGCGGTCGCTGAGGCATTCGTCGCCACACGCGTTGCCACGCTCGCCGCGGCGCTCCCCGCCAGCGCGCTCCTGGCACACGACCGTGCGGCCGTGCGCGGGCTCTATAACCTGGTGCGTCGTCGTCCGGGCTCTTCCTCCTTGCGCCCTGCAGTAACGTGTGGCGGGCGCAGTACCTGCTCACCGCGATCGAGGCGAGCCTGGCAGATATGCTCGCGTATGGGCTGCTCCAGGCTGACGGTGCGGACGCGGGTGTGGGCACAGCATGCGGCGTGCGGGCGGCGATCGCGGCGCAGTGTCGGCGTGTGCTGCCCGAAGTGGTCGCGATGAGCGATGCGTTTGGGTTTTCGGACTGGGAGCTCGATAGGTGCGTCGCGGGTGCTGGCGTTTGGGACGGGGTGCTGATGCGGCTTGGCAGCGCGCTTGGGGTGCATGACGGGCGGGTGTACCAAGCTTTGTGGGAGCGTGCGCAGGGCGAGCCTATGAATCAGCACGAGGTCACGCCAACGTACGAGGTGCGCGCGGTGATTTTTGTGCTGTGAGAGCTCATTCATTTCCGATGCGTCACAGGGCACGATCAGGCCTCTGTTGCAGCTGCAATCGCGCCAGAGGCAGAAGGCAAAGGTGAAGATGTGAGAGCGTACGAGATACCTATGTCGCCAGAATATGCGAGTGCAGATGTGCATCTGTTTGTGGTGTGAATATAGAGCGGGCCGCGCGATCGAGCGTCAGCGTTTATTTGCAGAGCATATACCCGTGTAGCGTGGAAAGGAAATTTGATGTTAGATATGCTGTGCGCACTGTGTCCTGGTGCATGGCACCGATGTGAGTACGTATGGATGGGCTGTAGATGATGGTTGCGAGTGCTCGGGCACATTCGGCCCAGGCGACATGCTCAAAGTCGGACATGAAGACGTTGTCGTACAAGCGGAAGGGCGTGTCAAACGATCAACGTATGCTATGACAGCATCAACTGCGGTTGAAAGCACACTGGGAGTATAGATGCATGCATGGTTTCGCCGCCTCTACCTCTCCTCGCGTCTGTCCGCATATCGAACTCCCTTGAGGACGGAGCTCTAAAACGGTCCACCACGGCTCAGAATGATGTGCTTCATGTCAACATGTAAGTACACCGCATCTCCTCCGTACTCCTCGAAGTGAACCATGTCCGGTTTCATAAAGAGCAGGGGATCAGTGACGAATGCCAGGCTGTGACAATCGCTACCCCAAGGCCACGCTACTGCCGCGGTCTCGATGCTAAGTCACCTAATGTCAGGCAAAGTTATGCTAATGATAGAAGCAACTGAATGATCCATCCGTGTTGCCACAGTCAACGAGGCCTGGGTACCGATCACGAAGCGCTCCACAGCCTTGCGAGCGCCGGCGTGCGACACCAGATAAACATAAGCATCCAGCTTCCATGACAGTCTCACTATTTCTGAGAGAAGTGGGATCGTAAGTGCGCGTTGACGTGTGAACATGCGGAGACAGATATCAGTTAGACTGTGATCTCTCGAGTGGGCGCCTCGTCCTACCCGTATGGCATCTCGTTGTCGTCGTGTAATAAATAAAGCATCTTATGCCTCATCCACGTTGATAGCAGGTGGACAGATAAGTATTGAGTGGAGTAGACCGCGTTTGGACGTTGATGGAACGACGACGGACTGTTGCTAGCTCAGGGCCTCCTCATGGCGTACCACATTTGATGGATTTCCCTCGAGATTGAGTGAGGGTCGTCGCTCACCTCCTATCGAACAGATCAAGGACTACCTAACCAAGGACTCAGCAGGGTGTGAGATGCGCATAACTAGGATTGTGTAACAGCGAAAGCGACGGCAAATTCAGTCCGCTGCTTCGAGCCGCAATGACGATGGGCGCGCATACATGGGACAAAGCACCGAGCCCTGCACGAGGGAAGAAGGACCTGCGTTCTATTGACGAATTCGAACCATACAACGGCGATACATCAAATGCCAGTAGAGACAAGACGTACTACATGGATTGCGTGGACTTGCTCGTTCCGTGAGCTCTGTCGTACGCTATTCGTGCTCTCTCTGCAATAGGTACGACAGAGGAATAAAAACTCAATAAACAAGCACATGAACCGAGGCTTTTGGGGTGGTGAGGTCACACGTCGCCGTCCTCGTCCTCTTCATCCTCTTCTGGCAACCCCCCGCCGCCTTCGTCGTCTTCCTCTTCCTCTTCCCTCGCACTGGATGGCGAATGGGCAGCCATTTCGCTGGGGGAATCCGACTTTTTAGCAGTCTTCTTCCTGGGACTCGCCGCAGTCGTTTCGTCCTCCCCGTCGTCTGGGACAGTATGATTTACTTTCGTATAATCTATTCTGACGCCGCGTGTGCGCCGCCCGCCCTTAATGACGTTAGTCTGATCAAGCGCTTCCAGTTCATCTGTGCACCGGGCCCCTTTTCAGCAATTTGAATCCCCGACTTCGAGCAGGACGATTCACCCTGGTCTATACCGTCATCGTCGTCGTCCGATGCCACCTCTAAGTCATCGTCATCGTCATCGCCATCGTCACTGAGCTTCGCCCTGTGCGCGCGCGAGGGACAATAATATGAGCGCCCGCACCGGCGCGAGCTGTAACACCTGGAAGGTCACCTTTTTGGGTCTTTGTCTGTTGAGATTGAGCGCTCATCCACACCACGCTTGGACTTGGACTTGGACTTGGTAGACATGGTGGGTGGTGGTGTTTGAGCAAGACGAAAAGGAGATTGCCGGAGTCGGTCGAAGCGCGTGACGTGGGTTGGTCAGTGGTCACGATAGCTTGGCTGACCTCATCGCTACTCCGACGGTCGGGATTGCGGCAGACTTGGTGGAGGCACGTGACTGTTATCTTACAGAGGAATCTGCGCACAGATCCCGACGATTGATTGTCCCAAGATAGGTGGGTTGGGAGATGGACTCGCGCCACCGCTCCGTCTTCTCTTCTCGATCCCGATCCCAATCTTGAGCTGTTGATACCAACCGCAGATTGCTGCGCCCCGATCATCCGCTCAGGCCCTTCAATTCCATCCAATCTTAACCTTCTGGCATTCCCTGCAACGCCAGCTCGCAGCCGCCCATCTAGCCAGGAATAATCCCATCCAAGATATCGCGTCGTTGCCCACGGCGTCACTACCCATGTTCCACATCCGCATAACCCCACTAGAGCCCTCAAACACCCACGTTGAGCACAGTTTCAGATCATTGGGACGCCAACCAAGCAAAGTGCCTGATCATGCGCCGATTCCATCGCCTTCTGAGCTACGGCTCGGCCCGGAACCGCAGGTTGCTGAATGTGCCACCGCCTACGTTCTGCAGCGCCAGACGCCCATTTGGGCGCGCGTGCTTCTTACCGTCCCTCTACCTTCCCCGGCGGCGTCGCGCCTGGTGTGGGCTTTGTTGTGCATAACATGCCACACATGCGCGGTCAGGGCCGCACGGGCACGTATTACGTACTATTTCGTGAGGCTGGACTATGAGCGTGCTGGCGTGGAGCCGATCGTCTCTAGGTGGACCCGCTGCCCAAATGCCGGAACCAAGGCTCTCTCCCATTCTCCGCCGCCCCCCGCATATTCTGTGCAGGCAAAGCTAGCCCAACATCATCCCGCTTCCAGTACAGTACGTCAACGTGCCAAGTACGTTGCTCCCGTGTTTCATGCGGGATACGCGGTCATGTGGGGGGTGTGGGTTCACTTCTCCGCGCGACAAGGCTCCCGACGCAAATGTTGTACGAATCATGTCCGATACTCATCGCAGCCGCAAGCCGCAACGGCGCCCGTTGCCGTACATGACGGCATGGAGCGCAGGCGAAAATGGGACACAACATTATATATACCTCTCTCTTGGGCTGTACGTTAAACGCCGTGTCGTGAATCCGTCAGCCCTGGAACTTCTGTAATTACGAGCGCAAAGTAGACTGACTTGTGGTACATTTATGCGTGGGTCTCGAGTCCCGAGCCTGACCCGGAAGTACCTGATCGTGATTCGCGCAGACAGAGACCCAGGACAGGCTTGAGTCCCGGTGGTCGAACACCGCATGCAATATATATGTATACACAAATGCAAATGCCATGCACATGATGCGCTTCCCGCCACAATTCCCACAAATACAATTGCTAACACAAACGTACTTGCCAGCAGATAACACTTGGAAGCGTCGTGCACCGTTTTGCCCAAGTATAGTACTAGTATTAGCGCCGCATATTGTGCCAGTGGCGTGCAGCATACGTTGCGTCTCCGCTCCCGCTCTTCTAGTCCCGGTCCACATACAATAGAATGATCCACTGTCACAGTGCACACATCCGCGGCGCCCCCCAATCTTTCGCCTGTCACGCCCTTTCATTTCGGTAGTTTCCAAGAGCGGACGCCATCAGCGCCACTTGTCACAACTCGAGTAAGTTACCTCGAGTAAGTTACAAATAGCACGGACTCACCTTCGAATTCGCATCGGGGCGCCGCGGACGGGGGCCTAGGCTGCAGCAGACGCTGAGTGAAACGACAAATACATTGATCCATAAGGGTACGCTCACAATGCATGGAATGCCAGGGCTACATAGGATGCGTAAAGTGGTGAACCGCTACAGTATGTATCGCATCTGGCTAGGAATATATATTGCTGGGGCTTGGTTCGCGAAGCCCTTCGCGCTACTTCTTCGTACAGAGGTCGCCGGGGTAGAAATATATATGATGTAAATGAACAACAGAAGGGACGGCGTGAAGTGTGCGTGGGTGCGGAGGCGCTGCAACGTGAAAGAGGGGGAAAGGTAGAGAAAACAACAGATAACCGGGTGTAAAATGGATGCGTGACAGGCCCATTGTGGACAACAATGGCGATGATGACAATGATAAGTGAACAACAAAGAAAGAGAAAAGGGGATTCTACACGTCAGACGGACCACGGCGGAAACGGTGACTGAAATGATGTGTAATGTGTTATATGCTCGACTGATGACGTAGAAGGGAAAAGATATATGGGTAGAGAAGACACCATCGGGATCATACATGAGCAGAGCGCACCATGGAATGCGTGGACCATAGTATATTTAAAATGCCTGCATTGGGTTCTCGTTATTGTTGTTGAAATTCCCACCGTTGTTCCAGTCGTTTGGCAACATCGGTGGGTGGACCTGTTGAAGGTTGTCCTCAGGCAGCAGCATCGGAGGGTGGAGGAAAGTGGCGAAGAGGGAGTCCGACTCCTCTTGCGGGAGCACAGGCGGGTGCAGAAAATCCATGGGGGATTCGTCGGGCGGCAGCATTGGCGGGTGGATGAATTGTGGCGAGTTCGTCTGCGGCAGCATCGGTGGGTGCCAGAACGTGTTCCCCGAGTCTCGCATCATCCCGTATGACGAGTACGTCGTGAATGGGAAATCCATAGATGACCGTTGTGAGCCTGACGTCGCTGAGGTACTGGAGCTCGAGAAATTATCACTGAAAGATGAGTATGAAACTGCAGAGGAGGGGGGATCAGTCGCAGAGTCATTGCTCATCCGGCGCCGCTTGTTTTTCCTTGATTCTGTCGGATCTTCAACGTCCGAAGAATCTGCGCTAAACCCCTGCGAATCGGACCCACTGCCGAAATACTGCGCTAGATAGTCTGGATGGTAGGGACCCGGGAAATTCGATAAGTTCAAGGTGGTGTAATTGTCCTGTCCAGAGAAGCCCGAACTCTGACTAGACTCCGCGCCGAGAGCATTGACAAGCTCAGACTGGGTTGAGTTGTGGTACTCAGGCCCGTCATTAGCCTCGCAGGCCAGGGACGTCGTAGAGTCAGGCGCAAGGGTCGGAGAGCCTGCGTCAGCGATAGGAGACGCGCGACGACTGGCGCCAGGGCTAGCAGAGGGGGTTTCAGAGACACCAGGACCTCCCCTACGGGCATCGTGACGGGAACGCTTGCGAATGACATCTGACTTCATGGAGATAGGTCGGGCGGAACCATGTAATTTAAAACTGCAGGCCAATCAGCTGGGACAGCCAGCATTAAGAGAAGAGTGACTTACTATAAACCACATCTGATGGATTCAATGTAATGGGTCCAGGGGAATCCAAGAGAAGTTGCGTTCAGCGCTTGGCCCCAGACATGTGTCAGCAACGACCACTCACGCATTGCAGACCGTTTTGCCCTCGTCATCTTTTCGCCAGAGCGGCGTTGCGGTTGTGTGACAGTTATAACATTGTGCTGCAAGAACAGCCTACTTTTAGCATCGTGGAGAGATAAGGATGAGGTGATAACGAATGAAACGAACCCATGACCTCCGACGATTCTTGTCGTGGCACTGCTTGGGAACGACCTTCACCATGGTTGTTACGCATGGTTTTCGGGCGGGGGCGCTTGTGCTAGTCACGGGTTCAAATCATCAGGCAGTGCAAAACGCCACTCGGAGCGAACAGGAACTTACCAGCTTGCAATACAGGCCGCAGGCATTGCAATTCAGCTCGTCGTTGAGGCCACGCCGCCAAAGAGGCGTGTGCGTGGCACCGCAATTGGAGCATTCGGCTTTGACACCACCTGGCGCTGAATTATTACAGAGGTTCTGCGCGGGAGGGTTGATGGCCGTCGCACCAGGTCCTGACGAGCGTGTCGTCGCACCCTGAGTCCGGACACTCAAGGCGGGGCGGCTCGGGGGCGTCGTCGACGCTGTCGAAGGCCCCAGCTTCGAAGGCGCAACGGTCTGCTGCAAGGGCTCTTGTTGAGCCTGCTGCTGCCGTGAGAAGAAACCGCCAACAGATTGCGTATCGTAAGCGTCCATCAACATGGCTGGCTTCATGTCAACGTCGGTGTCGTGAGCTTGCGAAGCGTTCACCGGATCCTGCTGGTGACACTCTCCACTGCTGCCAGAGGTCCATGCCTCGGGGCTGTCGGCGGATTCGACGAGAAGCTCGTCAAGCGGGAGTTCAATCGTAGGTCGGACAATGCTGAAGTTGTCAGCATTGGAGGCATTGTGACGAACGCCTTCGCCGTAGTTCATTCCATTCGTGAGCGTCGGAGACGGGTATAACAGTGCAGAGGGCCCAAAGTCATTAGAGAATAGAGACGGGAAACGGAGTGAAGCAGAGTCAGACAAGTGTGAGGTAGAAACAGGTAGGGTGTCAGTAGCGGAAATAGAGGGCTTGCGGCCTCGTTGAGTTAGAGGTGGATCCTTGTCGACGTCACAGACGGCCGGAGGAGCATCGCTGACAGTGTCTTCGGCCGTCATAGACCGAGTCGCTGGTCTTCCACGACGAGATGAGTTGTCCTTGAACTCTATGGATGGTTTCAGGTCAGGCTTCTTGACAGGGCCTGCGGAGGCGGCCGGAGTCGGCTGGTCAACAGAAAAAGTGAACTGCATGCGTTTGATGGTTCCCGGACGAGTATTCTGATTCGCCTCTCGAGAACGTTCCTTCTCAGCTGCGCGCTGGCGGATGATGTCGGTAGAATGGTTGCGCTTGAAGCCAGGGGCCTCGAGCTCCTCGATGCTCCTAATAATATGGTGACATGAAGAAAAAGAAAAACTTTATATCACAGGGCGTAGGGTTGAGGGAATGACGACAACATACCTGCCCTTCTCCTTATCCAGCTTGTCGCTCATGCACTTGGAGAGCTTCTTGAACTCGCGCTTGGACCGAGCATTGTCAGTATCGACCATGAGGTTCTGTAGGTGCCATAGTCGCCAGCTGAGGTTCTCAAGGCGCTGGCCCTGTTCGAGGTAGCCAGCGACCTTGGTGCAGACCTGAACCGTGGTAAAGGAATAAAGAGGGTAGACGAGGAGGATATGGAAAGGGTACACACCTTCCATGTTTTAGTGAGGGAGTCGGTGTCGCCGAGGTTGCTGAAAGCGATGAAGGATTTGTTGCCCTGGATGTTTTGTGGTAAAAGGTGGAAAAATGATTGTAAGTCGAACATGTCGCGGGGCGGGGGCATCAAAGCCACCAACTTTGAACTTGAGATTGAGAATTGAGGGCATTTAAAGGGGAAGGGGAGGGGGTGCGACCGCAGACGATAAAGAGAAAAAAAAAGGTGGAAAAAGAAAAAAGGGAGGAGGTCGTTGCGGTTATAGGGAAAGAATGGCGGATTGGCAATAAAATTGGGAAGATTGGTGGCCGTCGCGAGCCGAGAAGCACGAGTTGAAGCTCCGAAAGGATAGGATGTAGCAAATTGAAGCTCCGGCTACCATCGGGCTGCAGAAGACCACAAACGGGGCCCCGGACAGCGCAGAGTCAGCCCGGTCCGCAAGGCACGGCGGCACCCACACGTGTTGGCTGAATCCAGTCTCCCTCGTCCACTCCCTGTGACTCTCCCGCACCTGTATCGCTCTTTTTTTCATTCTGTGTTCGTCCATCAAATTGGCCTAATTCATCACGATTCACCCGAATTCACTCCGGGCGCCTCCCACTCCTCCCTATCCCCCATCTGGAAATTCCCCTCAGCCGCACGTACCTATCATTAAATATCGACTTCATCTCCACCGTTGTCCTCGAGGCCATAGAGCGTGAGCCTCCCGATGCTCATACTCTTCCGACTAACCTGCCTCCTCAGCCAACACTCTGTCAGAGTCATCAGACTCTGCTCGCCGTACCATCTGGAGAAAGTTTCCTCTAAGCCGTCTCATGTGTACGCCCTAATGTCTTAACATGACGAATCCAGCACGAACGTGTCCTCCAAGATTCCAGAAACCGCGTTCACGTACCTCGAATTCCATGTTCGAGCCTTCGCTCCCGCGTCCCTCTACGTCAACCTGTCTTCTATGCTTTCCCCTCACCTTAATCACCGTTTGGACATTATCAGTCTCGTTTACTCCCACCGGTAAAATGCAGTTCCTTACTGGGACGTCTATCTATATTCAATAGCCGAGTAAGTAGACCCTATCAATGACCTATCTTACATACCAGAACCCAAACCCTTGACCCTACGTGCCCCGGAGCGGGATGCGGAAGCAGAAGCGTTGGTATAAACAGCTGGCCTTGATCCGAGCGGTAACCGGCATCACGAGAGCATACACATATGCCTCGAGGTTAGCTGGGATTCAAAACCTCCTCGCCGGCATTCACTTGGTACCATGGCGCCACATAACACTTGCCATATCGAGCCTTCATTATGGCTCTACGTTATCGCAGCGCGCGCGCGCTTCGAACATTCTGTCTTCGAGATTTTGTAAGTATATCTCCACTTGCGGCTGGCCAAGGCTGAGAGAACCAGTGGCGCAACGGCAGCAGCCCGCTGCGCATCAGAAATCAACCAGCACTCACATCAGTCCTCGTCACAGCAACCGACACGACAGGACGCTTCCATTGACTCGTTTTGATGCGGGTCAGCAATATATTTTAACTGTGCTCCGGTTTCAAGAAGGCAAGCCACACGGTTCTGAAGATCCGGGGGAAGTCGGATCGGTATTTCCAGACACAGATTCACGACAGCCAAGCGCGCGCTACATGTTGCAATTAGCGTCAACGCACAAGAACCAAAAACGACTTGGTCATCAAGGATGTCCGTACGACCGAATTGTCATTTAGTCTCTTACGGCACGAGTCAGTGTGGAACAGGCATTTGGGAGGCGTACCTGGCGCTCATCATGCCTCCACGCACCAAAGGGACTGTTACTACAGCCATCGATTAACATACGCCTCCCATCGATAACGAAACCTGCCATAATAGGATAGTATCGCTGCTTTCTAATGGAACACGTGTAGGCAGTAGAGTCATGGTGGTGGTGTGAGCAAACAGTTGTGATCTCATTCCACGAAATGAGAAAGGAGCTTGATGACGTACCCGGTGCGCGTTGGTAGAGGCAGCTGTATGATTGTTGTCTCCTACAAGTGCTATCTAAACGAGCGGGCGGCAGCTGCCGATATGAAATGTGGAGAGGGTGAGGGAATGTGAGATGCATGGCCTTAGTCCCTATGCCGGGCTTCTGGCACTGAAACAAAGTGGCAGTCGCCCGTCATCCCCTTCTCCTCGTTGTCAACATGCTGGAGGGGGACTGAACGTGATTGACTATTGACCCATGATCCGCCTCGATCCAGCGGTGCAACGGCACGGCAAATTTCTTGATTGAGCTGGTGGCATGCATTTTGGACGCAGCTTCGAAGACGAGTCAATGGCAGCACGCGGCATCGTGGGGGAACACATATGATTACCGAAGAATCTGATCTCGACGCGTGGGAGCAGACAGACCGGAAAATAGTGACAGCTCTTACCAAACAATGGACGATTGCGCACCTGACCATGCTTTGTTGAGTAACGAGGATAGAAGAGAAGCCAGGAAGTGCAGGCATACCAAAAACAATCTAACAAGACCAGCGGCGGAAGGCAGAGAAATCTGCGGTCGATTACGGTCACCCGGAACTCGTGGCCTTTTTTGTATAGATAGAAGGCCACCACCCGAAGACGCTCGGCATTGCGACATTCTTGTGCGAAGAATCTAGGCTCGTTGCACATCATACGTGGTCTGATGTACGTGTACGGTCCTGAGGCAGCACGCCGCATATGAGAGAGTCGGCGTGGAGCTGCCGGCGAAGATCCACGTTGTGGGTTCGACGATTCCACGATGCGGCACGGACGCGGTGTCCACCGGTCCACGGTGCTAAATCTCTTCAGCCACCGACCATCCGACACCCAGAGGGCGAGATTTGATATGTGGAGTGGGACAGAAGGCGTCTAGCAGAAGACATAGTGCACTGCAAGGGTTAGGGCTGCTATCGAAAGGTACAAGAATCAAGCCAGTCATGAAAAGGTGCTTCGGGGCCAACAAGCCATGGAGAATGGACGAGCGGCCACGCACCTTTACTACAGGGAGATAGCGGGAAACATGTGCAGCTACTCAAACGTGAGTTTGGGCTCTTACTGCCTTGTCAGGATGGACATAGCAGCCGTCACGTTCATCTAGCCTAAACAACACTGTCAACGCTACATGAGCTCATACACCCCCTCAAAGAGCTGTGATGGTCTCCTTCAAGTCAGCCTAGTCCTCTAGGTCACAGAGTGCCTCGACTCCGTCTCGACTCCAGTCCCGATGTACCACTATTGCACTCTGGCCCACGGCAAAAACAGAAGCCGGCAAACGTGGCAGGCTGCAATACATGAGTTCTGTTTCAAGAAGGTCTAGGACTTGAAAGTCAGCAGATGTGGGCATGCACATCAGCATCGCAAATGGAAGCAACGACATACCCCATACCCTGCGTCGAATCAATCATTTGCGGGCAGCGCCACGAAATTTGAAAGGTTCGCCGAAGGGGCGCAGGAAATTTGTAGAGGCTATATTTGTGCTGACATCAGAAGAACAGAACGTCAGATGAACTTCGGTGTTCTGCCAGCGGAAGTTGTTGATCGATTTCGTGGACAAGGTCGGTGGTAAATCCGAACGCGAGACTTGAGTGACACGACACATTCCATCGATTCCATCGAAAACTGCGACTAGGAAAATAGCATATTCTACCGGGAGAGATAGAACTGGGGGTTGAAGGCAGTAGGGGTAGATGTAGACGTGGACGTGGATAATGGGAATTGAGGGTGTGACAGGCGAACAAGCTGAATGTCAACTTGCTTTGCTGGCCAGTGGCACTGGTACACGTACGCGCGTGTTTGCCTTGCTTTCGTACCACGTGCCCCCGCGCGACCGTGCTCACAACCGTGACGCGACCAGCAACTCAATGTGGTTACCGTGTTGTGAGGTCCTGACGGAAGTGGGCAGCCTACATACGCTTCGGACCCATCCAAACAGCTGCTCGGATAGGATACGAAAGTATCACCCACCCAAACACGTGTAAGTACAATCTACATGCTCAAGGAAATCCCATGGCTAATGTGGATAGCGATACGACTATCGCGCCGGTGGGTTCCTACAATAATATCAAATTTAATTCAACACAGTTTCAGCCAACGCAGGGCTTGGGGATGATAAAAAAGTACTAGGATGTCACGATACAGTACTGTATTCGGGACAGATTTCTTGTGTCATCCTTCTAGCCGCGCTTCTCTGTCTTCTCTTGTTTCATGCACGTGTACAAGAACATTCGAAAATCGTAGCATGAATTAATCCTCCACAGATGCGATGAAATGGCCTCGCTCGTTGGATACGTCGTCGCTCTTTACACTGCTTTA
Source organism: Albatrellus ellisii (assembly GCA_003314395.1). Lineage (NCBI taxonomy): Eukaryota > Fungi > Basidiomycota > Agaricomycetes > Russulales > Albatrellaceae > Albatrellus > Albatrellus ellisii. Next base: position 7,373 of record QLPN01005947.1, on the reverse strand, counting down.
TCGTCGCAGCCCGCTAAACCGTGCTACTCGCCTAATGTCCCGACATGTCAGACTATACCGAGTATCTGTCCGCGTCAGCGTGCCACCGGCGCACACCGTCGTGCGGATGGCCTCGTCACCCAATTGTGCCCAATTCGCTACATAGACACGCGGTCCCGCCTCATGTTCGTGTCCTTCCGTTGGCGAGTCCTGCAAGGGAGCACCCGTACTGCGGGTAACATCCTCCCCATCAACCCCATTTGATGCGTGGGGCCCATCCCCATGAGGTACAAACTCATCAGCCAAGCATGCATCAATCCCGTGAAGATGTGAATGGTACAGCGCGGAGGTGGTGATCACGACGCTGCGGGGTTCAAGAAGGAGCGAGAGGGCAGGGTGAGGATCAATTGGCCTCCCGCGCGGTCTAGGACGGTGTACGTTTTCTGTCTCCTCGGAATTCCGCATCCCTTCGCTTGTCCCTTTCGAGGCGTCCACTGTGAACATTCCCTTCTGATCATGCCCACTATCGGACCATTCGTGTCTATCGGCATAGCGGTAGTAGTGGAAGACGGCATGCGCGCCGAGTGAGAGCGTCGCAACTACCGGGTAGTAGGCAGGGCCGTCTTCATGAGGCTGTGCAGGTATGTTTGTTATGGGTGTGCAGAGAAGCACGTACGCATGTTAGGGAATGCGCTACAATGACTTACCATAATGCCTTGACCGGGGCAATACTGATGCAAATGATTCAACACCCGGTAAACACGGAGAATGCAGTCGATAACGCCGTTGGAAGGGTAATGAAGAAGGCGTGCATACCTCATTCAGAATGACGTGGTTCGGACAACTGTGGGGCGCATCATGGAAGGCACCGGTGTCGGCGAGGCGCGTGAGGAAGTCGGGGCTGAGTTGACATCAATGAGAAATGAAATTAGAACAAGGAATAGTAAGAGGCAGACTTACTATTGTGCAAGAAAGGCTGGCATCGGCTGCGGTATGAGAACGTTGTTTGGTGCGAGCTCACCACCTGAGAGATAAGGAACGTGAAGTGAGGTGTGCCCAGAATAATTTGCAGAGCCGTCCGGAGGGGCAAAAGACAAAAATTGTGGCGAAAAGAAAACAATCAGGGGACCAATGATGTAATCGCAGATAATATCACAAAAAGGACTCACCCCATGTCTGCAGCCTGATAGCAACATGAGGGCACCGCATTCGTGTAAGATTATCCATCAATAGTATGCTGTATACGATTACACGCGCCTGCGATTTACCAGCTGTCGCCATTTATGCTGCGGTGTCTCATGTATCTACAGCCGGTGTAATTCTTATAGTATTAGTGATTCAGTAATAAATAAGAGAATTGAGTGTAAACAATCGACCTTGCGTAAAAGTCGATCTTCCTCTGCTGTGGAGATGAAGTTTGGTATGTAGTACACGGCGTCAGGATATGGCCCTGGAACGCGATACCGCTCCGGAGGATTGTTTGAAATATGGGCCATGCTGTATCCCCCGAGTATTTGATGAGAGCGAGTTCAACTCGAAATCGTCGATGCGGAATAGAATGTTCAACTGGATTTGAATGTTGTGTGGCTCATGGTGCTGTTACGATTTCTTCTCGCATTTACTAGAACGAACACGCCGCAGCTGCTATAACTACTCTCATCAAATAGTGCAGTCCTTTCTAGAACATTCACTTCCTTCGATGCTGATGCATCATGTACTATAATTGTCTCAGCAGGATACCCTATGACCTGGGACTGTACTATACAAGATTGCTAACTATGTACATTCTCTTTAGCTTAGTCTCATGTGGATTACACTACATCTAGTTGTATGCCTGTTCAGCAATCTTCCTGCTTGTTTATCTCAATCAGTTTCTTTCTCAATGGTATGCTACACCTTGAGCCTGTCATCTGTTCCTGAATGGTTATAGCTGCCTGTCTTGACATACTAAACCATTACACTAGACTAAGCTACTTTTGCTCAACTTGTAGATGTCACCATGGCTCCTCCCATCCTGACCACCTTAAATCTGGACTTCAGGTTCTCCACTTGACAGAATGCCATAGTCTTTTGAGGTCACACCCTTGAATACCTAGGACTCCAGATCTGGAGAATGGCAGGAACTAATCATTATTTGGTGACAAAGGATATAGAACAAAGAATCTCTGTCTAACTACATTTTCTCATATACACAAGAACCTAGTGATAGCAACATCACAGTTGTTGAACTACCCACTGAATGTGTTACAGGATCTATTCCAACTCCTGTTATACCCACACCAGTTATTTGTATTTCCACTCCTCTTCCCATCAGTACCCCTGCTGTCACTATGTCCACCAAAACATTGTTCAAGATTGCATCTACAATGGGGACAAGACAAAATACCATGCATTCTTTAACTCCTGTGTCCTCTATATTGAATCTCTTGACATCACAAATGAATGTCAGTAAATTATATACATTCTATCTTTTATGCAGAAGGGTATGGCATTTGCTTGGTGTGACCAATATATTGAAGACAAGTTTAATTCCATTGTTCATCCCATGTATGTGCAGTTCCAAAAAGACCTTGATTTAGCATTAAAAGATACTCAATGCAAGATATGTGCCACCATGGAATTACAAAATTTCAAACAAAAGCATTTTTCTGCTGATGCATACATTGCCCATATCCAAATTCTTGCCACTGATGCAGAACTCAAAGATGGAGATGCTTTGATTTTGATTTTCCAACATAGTCTTAAACATCATAGACTGCATCTACATGATGTCAACCATGCCAACCACCTTTGATGATTGGGCAAAAATGTCTGCCCAATTTGACAGTCAAATCTGTGTGCACAAGACATACACTGGTAAAACTACTACCATGTTCACTAGCCAGTGCATGCTGTGTGATCCCAATGCAATGGATGTTGATTGTGTAAAATCACCATGTGTTGCCAAACTCACACCTAATGAATGAAAATGTCTTCTTGACTATGGCAGATGTTTCACCTGTTGCAAACCTGGACATGCATCATGCAATTGCCCTAATAAGGCAACTTCATCTGTGTCATCATCAGTGCCAGTGTGCACTGCTTCTGCTTGGAGAGGACTGTGTACATGGCAAGTTGATGAAGAAGCAATGCCTAGCATTGCTGTTTTTGTGCAGGTTTGGGCAGGCAATGGTGGAGAGCTTGTAAGCAATGAGCGACATGTATATGATCCCCAGTGGGGAGAGCAAGGCAGATATCATCTGTAGCAAGTAATGTAGAGTGAGTGTGAATAGAGGCAAGCATGAATGGATGCAATGTGAATAGATGCAATGCAATGTGGCTGCAGTGGGTAGTAGAGTGAATGTGAATAGAGGTGACACAACATGGCTGCAGCAAGTGGTGGTGGTGTGAATGTGGAGTGTGCAACACAGCAGTACACTGCAGGTTAGATGTAAGAAAGAGTATAGGATGGAGTGGAGGATACTCACTCAGACTAAGTGTAAGATGTCTGAGGAATTATAGAGAAGTGTGTCCATCTTATATAGTATGTGCTGTTGGAGATCAAGTGTGGTCCATGCGAGCTTATGTGATTTCACAGCATGGGTGCAGTGTGGATGCAGGGTCTAGGATATATAAATTAGCTATTTTTTTTGTATGCCCACATGTGATTGCCCTACCTTTTACCCCCCCCCCCTTGTAGGACAAATGTGTCATCTTGTGAGTGTTTGACCATATGTTTCAACATGTGCAAGTAGAGTTGAAGTGGAGAGTGTAATGTAGAGTACAACAGCTACCATAACAAGGGTGATGTGTCAGACTCCTACCGCTGACTTTATTTCCTACCGTTATACTTATTATTTCTTTTACTTTCTTTTATGTTTCTCTTTAGATCATCTGATAAGATAAGATCTTCATCTTATCTTTTATCTCATCTTGTTGGATATCTTACTTACTGTCATTACGGTCATCTCGGGGATCGTTCCCACAGCTGCTGCGCATCTGTAAGCTGTCTTCCCACACATGCTGTGCATCTTACTACTGTAGACCTGCCCTTAAGTACTGCGCCTGGTCCGTGCGCTGATCCATAGTACTATAAGTAGAGAGGTAGTTAGACGAATAGACCCCAGCTTGTTACAGCTGGTTCATCCCCTCTTCTTAGTCTGAGTCTAGTCATCCCTTGGGCTTAGATCCAGGGCAGCTCCTGGTAAGCCTCTCCAAAGGAAAGCAGGGATAAGTCGGATCTGAGTAGGTCTCGCGCTACGGGCTGCCGCCGTAGGCTTGACGATCCTGACATGATGCATGTTGCATGGAGTAATAAGTGGGGTGTGACAGTGTGGAGGGAAGGCAACACATGTCACATAGAGTAATAAGTGGGTAGTCCATGGATGTCAGGCTGCTATTATTTTCCCTATTTTCTCTTCATTTTCCTCTATTTTCTTATGTCTCTATCATCATAGATCTTACAATTGCTATTGATCTATTGAAGTGATTCCCACAGTCATGTATTCTCTCTCTTCATCTTTATTGGCTGATGATGTGTATGTTGTCCGATCTCCGATTGGCCCATTCTATCTTTAGTTACACTTCATTTTCTCACCCTTACTGCACATGCTCACCAATCCTTCTCACACCTGCTATGGAGTATCACCAATCACTCCCACAGTTACTGCAGAGCCTCAGTCAGCACTTACATGTCCCTTCTATATTTAGATATGATGTCATTGCTTTACATTCTCATTCTCCTGCCCTATACTGTACAGCATGGTCTGTGCATTTTCTTCAGTACTATATATACATACGACTCCTAGCGGTTTAATCCCCAGTTCTGATCATCTGGGATATCCACTAGGTACAGTACCTTCCTCTCTTCTTATTTACTACACTCTAATATATCTGGGATATCCACTAGTCTAAGCATGATTGTCCTATTTGTTGTTTTAGTTTTCTTCCTCAGTTGTTCAGCTTTGACATAGCATTGGCCTCACAATTGATCAGAACTCCCTCCCCTGCCACACCTTTCCCCTTCCCCCCTTTCCTGCAGACAGGTGTTTCCACCTTCAATTTGTCTGCCACCCTTTCTACACCATAGGCTTCGTTTGCAAACACAAATGCAAACAAGACTGCTTCTACTGTGCCCAGCTTTTCCCTCACCCTCCTCTCGCTCGTTGCTGTCACTGTAAGTGGCAAAAACACAAGAGTGAGTGTACTTGTGACTTGTGGACTAAAGTATATGTCCCTTGCTCACCCGCTTCCACCCTCCAACTCATTGTTGGATCATACAGTGTTCGCCCCATACACCTCCACCTCTTGCCCAGCAACCTCCTCCACAGCATGCATGTGGTGGACACTTGGAGTAGAGAGATTGATATGCAATTGTGGACATTCTTGGAGGACCACTTTCGATCAGACAATTCCTGGGAATTCGGTGGGTTTTCTGACAGCTTGGGGACTGCCTGTCCCTTCTACATGCCACCTCCATCCCCACCACACTTGCTCTAGGACAGAGCAACTTTTAGATGAAGGTCTAAACATAAATTTTTACTCTCTCCTTCCTGTCACCTGCCCCTCCACCACCTGTCTTCACCTTCACCATTGCCTCCTTGCCTGGCATGCACACATCATCATACAGCATCAGAACAAACCAACAACAAACTATGAACAGTTCCCCCTTTGGATCTTCCCCAATCCCAGATCTGAACGTTGGAAGAATCAAGATAGGAGGTATTGTATCAAGTACCCTCCTAATCTTTTTGTGGAGTTGTTGTACCAGTACTACAATGATCCTTCCCTCATTCCCCCTCCAGTCCTCCTAGAGTTAGGAGCTAATCCTGATTGCACATTCCATATCAACCCTCATCATCACTTCACATCTTACATCACAGGGGGTCCCACAACATCTACATACTAAAGTAGACATATCATTTTTCAAGATCTTTGTCATTTTCGTATTTGTCTGCATCATCATTCACGCATTTTATCGAAGAATATAGTGCTTCTGTTTTATGACTGAGCATGCCATCAATTTGACATTGCTCAACTACAGAAGTACTGGAACACTTATTGAAATCATCAGACAAATAATCAGACAAACTGTCACAAGACAACCAGTGGAATGCTTGGAGCAGGAGACAACTGTCACCTCCACAACACAGAGAAGACAGCAAAGAACCAGAATCTCACTCAAGGAATCAATTCGTGAGTTTAGGAGATCAAGAACTGTCAATGTCACAGCACTTAGAATCTGAGATCAACAGTCTTGGTACAGCCTTAGCAGTGACTCTACAACCTCTACCTGTAGCATCTGCTCCTATGGATCAAGAGCACAAACCACTGACTTTTGGGGAGATGATGAAGATAATAGAGAATCAACAGAAGCTGTTAACACAGCAGCAGGAAGCGATGATGAACCTGATGAATTGCCTAGCATCAGGAGAAGGAGGTTCTTCTTCAGGGCAAGGCACAGGCCTCCCACCCCAGGTCCACCTCCCCAAGGTTCACATCACAGAACCAACTCCCTTTGATGGCAACAAAAAGAAGTTCCAATCTTATTTGGATCAAATCTATCTTGTTCTTTGTGCTCACCCTGAATATCAAGATGAAGATAAGGTGACAGTTATACTGTCGTACATCAAGGGAGGATATGCAGAAGAATGGAAGAAAGGGGTTCTATGAGAAATTGAGGCACAGTGAGTAGAACCCCTCAAATATGACAAGCCATTTAAAATTTTTGGTGAACTCCTGACAATGATGAAGATCACATTTGGAGATCATAATGAGGAACAAATGGTGCAGCCAAAGCTGACTATTATTTCACAGGGGAGTCATCACATAGAGGACTACATCACTGAATTCCTTTTATACAAAACAGCATCTGGATATAACAATGGCACTTTATGCACATTGTTTAAGAAAGGGATGAATCGTCCCCTTCTCCAGTCCTGTTACATCGAGACACCTCTCCCTCATGATCTAGAAGGATGGGTCAGAAGAGCCAGAGTCAGGGCATATGCATATCAAGATATGCAAAATTTTGAGACAATGTGGGGACAAAGACAGCCACAAGGACAACAGCAGCAGTATGGAAGACAACAGGGGCAACATGTCAGGATGTACTTATTTTTCTTTTCATTTTATGATTTCTTTCATCCTTATTGCTCAAGATCTACATGAGATATCTTATCTCATCTTATCAGATCATTAGTAGATCTTATCGCGATTATCTATGACAAATATCCATTTAGTCATCAGACTGCTTACTATACACACATGACTATATTTCTCACAGATGCTTACTGATGCAGTGCAATGCTGCACATTGCTTACTGATACTGTTACGAGGCACTTGCTTTGGCACCTCGTAACGGTTTCGTTTTCTTTTTCTTTTTCTTTTATCTTACTTACTATAGTAAAGTGTA
>QLPN01005944.1:0-16309 GCA_003314395.1 Albatrellus ellisii | reverse complement strand
AACAGATCATTATGCTTTCACTGCTGATGCCACTCCCACTATCAACCCCATCTATGCCTGTAGTGCAACTATGCCCTCATTGAGTTTTGCCAGATTCCACCTTGACAGTGGCACTAGTTTTCACTGCTCTCCAGTGCACACTGATTTCTATGAGTACACAGACATCACTCCATGACCAATTAAGGGCATCTCAGGTGATTGCATCTATGCCACTGGTGTTGGGAAGATCCTCCTGCATTTGGTGATGGTGCAAACCTTACTCATGCAAGATGTCTTGTACATTCCCCAAGCTACGATGTGACTTGTATCCATTGGTAGGCTCTGTGATTCCCAGTACTCTATCATGTTCACCCAATCAACCTGTACCATTACACTAGCAACCAGTGCAAAGATGGTGCTCACCATGGGGTCCAGACTCCTGGCTCTGGCACTCTGTATGTCCTGGATGGCACACCTCTGGATACTCCTGCACTGCTACAGGTTGCATGCACACTGCTGACTTTACATACCTGGCACTGACAACTGGGTCACATCAATTATGACTATGTGCAATGCATGGCCTGTGACTGCCTTGTATTAGGTATGCCTGCTGACCTCTCACATGCTGCACCACCCTGCATACACTGTATCCTTGGTGAACAGCATAAATCCCCACTCCCAACTACCTGCACTGGGCTATGCACAACCCAACCCCTTCAAACTGTGTTTGCTGATGTAATGGGGCCTGAAGCTGTTGCCACTGTTGGTGGCTATTGCTATACCCTAAACCTCATAGATGACTACTCCTGCATGTCTTTCACATACCTGCTGCATAATAAATCCAACACAATCCCCACTTTCAAAGATTGGCAAGCTGTTGTTGAAAAACAACACAACACTACCCTTGGTCATTACCAGATGGACAATGGTGGTGAGTTCATGAGCACAGCTTTTGAAGGCTACCTGTATGCACACAGCATTGTCCACCAATACTCTGCCCCCTACATGTCTGCCCACATGTGTGAGGTTGAGCACTCCCATTGCACCCTGATGGACTGTGCACAGGCAATACACTCTGATCTCACCTTACCACCCTCTTTATGGGGTGAGTGCTTGTTGACTGTGTGCTACCTTGAAAATTGAATGCCAACACATGCTAATCCTGCCTTTGCCACACCTCACACTCTCTGGCATGGTGTGCTCCCCAATCTGCAACATCTGCAGGAACTTGGATGCTGTGCTTTTGTCCTCATACAGGATCAACACAACCCAAAAATCTATAACCAGAGCCAGGAATGTGTCCTAGTCAGGTATGCCCCCTCTTCCAAAGCATACCACTGTTATCACTGTGCATCTGGCCATATCTTCACCTCACAGAATGTCACATTTATCAAGACCCATGATGACATGCAGCCCCTTCCCCCCACCTCCACTACTCTTCCAGCCCCACCACCCATTCCTTGCACCAATGATGTTGCCCTACCTCCCCTTACCTGTGATGATGACATGATCCCCCCCCCATTGCCCTTCCCTGCCTCCCCCTCCACCACATTTTCCCCCTGTCCTGGCACAGCACCCTTCCTCACTGTGAGGCCAACACTATGTTGAAGCTGAACAACTGAGGAAAAAGACTAAAACAACAAATAGGATGATCACACTTAGACTAGCGGATATCCCAGATATATTAGTGTATAGTAAAAGAGAAGTGAGGAGAGTACTGTACCTAGCAGATATCCCAGATGATCAGAACTGGGGAATAAACCACTAGGAGTCCTATGTATATATAGTACCCTAGAGTGTGCACAGACCAAGCAGTACAGTATAGGGCTGGAGAATGAGAAAGTAAAGCCATGATGTCATATCTAATAATAGAAGGGATGCATCAGTGCTGACTGAGGCTCCATAGTAACTGTGAGAGTGATTGGTGATACTCTGTGAGAAGGATTGATAAGCATGCACAGTAAGTGTGAGAAAACAAAGTATAGCTAAAGATAGAATGGGCTGATTGGAGATCAGACAACATACATGTCATCAGCCAATAAAGATGAAGAGAAAGAATGCATGACCATGGGAATCGCTTCAATAAATCAGGAGTGATTGTAAGATCTATGATGATAGAGGCATAAGAAAATAGAGAAAAATGAAGAGAAAAATAGGGAAAATAATAGTGGCCTGACACCCACCTGCCTCTCCACATGCCCCTACCCCACCACCACCAGCTTTGTGATGCAGCTCCCATATCCCTGTGCCTTCCTTACACCTCCACAAAGAGTGAGTCCAACAACCCTCATCCCCTTCCCTGGCACCCACCAACCACCTGCCACTTGACTTCACTGAAGCTGCAGCCCTTGCTGCTGACCTCCAACAACCAGACCTGCACACCTGGGCTGAAGCACTAGCCTCTCCCCATGCAGCCAAATGGCACCAGGGCTACCTGGATGAACTCACCAGCATGCAATGCCACCACATATACAAACTGGTGCCCCACACAACTGTCCCTGCCAACCACAAAGTCATCCACTGCTGCCCCATCTTCAAACTCAAGTGGGATGAGGCCAACAACCCCATCTGCTTCAAAGTCCAGTTGGTTTCACAGGGCTTCACCCAAATCCTGGGCTTGGATTACACTGACACCTACTCCCCCATTGCCCACCTTGAATCCCAACACATTGCCCTCCACATCATGGCCACACAGGATTGTGAAATCGAACAACTTGACATCAAAACTGCCTTCCTGCATGGCAAACTCAAGGAGGAGGTCTGGATGGAACAACCCACTGGTTTCAAGGAACAGCTACATGATGACATGGTCTGGTTGTTGCTCAAATGGGTGGTTGTACTTTCAACTAGCTTTTGCATGTGACACTCACCTCCCTAGGCTTCACCCACCTTTGCATCAAGTGGAGCATCTACTATTGGGCCACCCCTGTTGGCAAATCCATCCTTGTCATACACATTGATGACATGAATGCTGCCACCAACTCCCCTGCTGAAATGCAACACATCAAAAGCCAACTTAAAACCAAATTTGACCTTGTTGAACTGGGACCCATCAAGTGGCTGGTTGGCATTGCAATCACCCACCACCAACAAGCCTGCCACATCTACCTCTCACAACTCAGTCTCATCAACAACATAATTGACCAATTTAACATGAGCACCACCCACCCAGTTTCAACCCCATTATACCCCCACATAGCCCTCACACATTTCAATTGCCTGACAACTGATGCTGCCCAGCTTGACATGTGTCTGGTCCCATATCGTGAACTTGTGGGTTCACTCATGTATCTTGTGCTCAGCACATGGCTGGACATAGCATATGCAGTAACATACCTGAGTCAATTCAACAACAACCTGGGATGCAAACACTGGCAAGGTGCACAGCATGTGATCTGATATCTGAAAGGCACATGGACACTCCACCTGTTATTGGGAGGCACCACACCAATCACAATCTCAGGCTATACAGACTCTAGCTATGGCAGCAAACCCAGACATGACCAACAAGCCCCCCATGGGAAAAGAAGTGTTATAGTTATGGTCTGTCTGTACCCTACTTGATCTCCCTCCCCAGGCTCCAATACACATTGCATGTGACAACCAAGGGGCAATCCAGCTCACACAAGACCAGTCTTTCCATAACCACATGAAGCATGTCAATATACATTACCATGTGGTGTGTGAAATGGTCAATGCCCAACATGTCCAATACTTCTATATCCCCAGCTCTCTCAACACAGCTGATATTTTTACCAAAGCACTTCCATGTGTTGCCTTTGTGAGGCATTGGCAACATCTGGGGTTGGTGGATGTACCAGATACATATTGAGGAGGTGACACTCCAACTTGAGGAGGAGTGTTGAAATCAGAATGTTCAGTTTGTCTGCACAGGAATGAGCCAACACCAAAGAAGAGGGAGAGAGTAGTGTTGATTGCAGCAAGGATAAAGAGGCAAGTGCTGCAGCAAGTGCTGCAGAGTGGGAGGACATGGTCAGACATTCTACAGGAAAATCTAAGAGTGGTAGGAAGTGGGGAATTCAGTATAAGTAGTGGGCATTGAACTAAGTTCAAGCGGAGTGTGGAAAAACAGTGTAGTGAGAACATGTTTGTAGTGATGTAAGTGTATTGTGTATTGTGACAGATGTAAGGAAGATGTGTGTTAGCTTATGTGTAGTGTAGCTGAACGAAAAACGTGAATATTTCCAACACAGATTGCATGTCCAAGTTGAAGTGTCACAATGTCTTCTATTTGCATATACATGACAGGTGTCGTTTCTCTCCTTGTTTCATCCATTCTTTTTTTGTAATGTTTGCAGTATATGCAACATGCATGTGATTGCGTAGTCTCTCACATGTGATTGTATTTCTCGCTATGCCGCGTACGTATAAATACCTACCATGTCTCCAATACCCTCCCTCAGTCGTTTCCATTATCGACTGAGGTGAGTTATATCCTGTCATACTTAATTGCACTTCACTGATCGCATCTATAGCATTCCGCTATAGGTATGACGATTAATAGAGTCGTTTCCATTATCGACTGAGCGTTCCGCTATAGGTTTCTAAACAAGATGAGTCGCAGGCTTGACAGATTTGGAGATACAAAAATACAGTGTCGACTTGCCCATAACGCATAGCCAAATTTGGTAATTTCGAAATTTACCAAATTGGGCTATGCACTATGAACAAGTCGACTTGTGTATGATTCTAGGCTATGATTACTGTAATAATGTACATGTGGGGATGTAATGGTGAGCCGAAGAAACGGCTTGACAGAAATAAAACAGAACAATCTTTTTTTAAAGTAGAGGGAAAATGTAATAAAAAATTTTGATTTTGATACAGTCTACCAGAGACCCTGGGTGGTCATCCCGGACTACCCTACGCGGCAACGGAAGAGATCCGCGACCTCAACCGCTGGAGACGGTTCGACGTGTCCGGACGTGAGTACGCGCAGGTGTTGCCGCCCGTCATGCGCAGGCGGGTCCTACGTGCCTCCGTGCCATTTCGCTGGACACTCACGTTGGCCCATGAGTCACCGTAATTGTTCGCGGTCCTGCGGATCGCGGCGCTGGCACCCATGTCGGCGTTCTTCCAGTGAATTACTGACTGCCGCGCTGGTGCCTCCTCTTCGACAGTCTCGGTCTCCGGTTCTGCAGATGCAAGCTGCTGCACCTCCAGTTTGAGTGAGAGGTACGCGACGGACTTCATTCCCGGGATCTTGATCTTCAGTACGGGCCGCGTCTCGGGGTTGAGTTCTTCGACCTTCGCAGCCTCGGTGGCGCGCATTTTGCGGGATGCGCGTCGAGAGTGGCGGTCGAGGACGGTGTATGCGGTGCTGGCTTTTGTGAGTCGTGATCTGTCCCTGGCCCGGCGCTGAGAACCCGTTCGTTGATCTCCGGAGAAAGGCCTCCCGAGAGAAAGAGTTGAGTCGGGTGATGAAGGGGGTGTAGGGAAAAACTCCGGTGTGTGGCAGGATGTATTTTTGACGGGGACTTCCACGAGGCCATCGTGGCCAAACATTGTGGCGTCTGCGCTTGAACTGTTAACGATAGGCTGGGGTCAATAAGACTGTAGATACACACCTGATTGCGAGATAGTGTCGACTGGGGATGCTGATGGAAGTGGCATCAAGTCCATAAGGTCTGATTCGGACTTGGAGTCGAAGCAGGTGTCCATGTCGGCAAGGATGGCGTCATCGGCAGAGAAGATCCAGTCGATATGATTGTCCATGTTTTTGAATCTCCAGAATGGTGGAAGGTGGTCACTTCCATGGGACTGACATGTCGGCGTTGCATATGGACGCAAATTTGACCAGTCGGCATACATGTTTACACTGCAATTGTCCACCTCGGGCTGGCCGACAGGTGAAGTATGTTCAGCGGAAACATGTGCGGGAAAGACCTGATAGATCAAAGGATTTATTATATGCTCCAGTAACGACCGAGAGGATAATAGCCAAGCTTACGGGGTGTGCCGCACTGATCTCTGGCTCTGGAGAATCTGTATGAGAAATGGACATGCGTCGGCAGGTGGCGACTGAGCCGCAGATCATTTGCAACAGCCGCATCGTGGGTGGTAAAGGATGATAGTAGTGGAGGTGTGGTTGTAAGAGGAGGGGTATGGTACCGCCCGATGAAGGTGTCTATTTGTAGGTCACATGGCATGCCAAAGCGGCGTCGGGTGTTGGGCCACAATCTACATTGTGCTTTTGTGGCGAGATGGTGCCGTATTGATGAGACACATGTTACCAATGACGAAAGAAAAGCACTTCCAAGAAAGCGCTAGGAGCGAGGTGAGGGTCCATGCACTGGCAGCAACAAGGACAATCACTTAGGATTCGACGACAAGGCTGCGTCATACTGGTAGTACCATGTTCCTGCCGTTATGAAATTCTAATTGATGAAAACAAGCACTTGGGGTCAGTCTGACCGCGGAAGACAAAGCTACTACATTTGTATGCATCAACATACGCGGCCGACGGGAAATGATTCTTCATACTCACACATGAAACCAGATAAACGCCATGTAGAGCCTGTTACTGCTTAATCGCCTGTTGGTCTCCCTGACTACGTACAAGTGCGGTAAACGATATGTGCCTACCCGCCCTAGAATGACATATTAAGCTAGTAACACTCGGAGCTTCAACCAACGGCAGATTTCCGGTTGATTCTTATGTAAACCCTGGGCCACAGTGTAACAACGAATCTTGTTGTTGTGAGCAAAGTCCTTCACGTCGTCGTTGTCGTCCGTCATCATGAACTCGCGCGTATACTGAGCTTGAATCTGGGGCCATGTCTACCAGTTCTCGAACGGGGGGCTATGATACCTCGCTCAGTTGCAGCTCGACTACCCACAAATCTGTGCTCCTACAACTCATAGCTCAGCCATTTAGTGCAGTCCCAGCGACAACCCTGCGATTGTCGACACAGCCAGGTTCATGTAAATAAATCTATGGAATATAGAACAAAGCACCGCGATCCCTGGTCTGTCGGGTGGCGATATCGGAACATGGATGGCATGTTATCATCATATTATTGGGAGCGCTCACTCTATTGCAGGAAGGGGTTGAGTATTAAAGAAGGAAGCCTCGTCTCCGCTATGCGCTGCATCACAGCATTTGTTCATTCCTTTGTGTTGTGATCCAAGCCTGCGTAAGTGTATGCATAGCCTCTAGCGCACTTGAATACTGATGCAGTGAATGATACAGTGGAACTATTTACTTCGTTATGTGGAGGTAGTCCGTCATTCACTCACCGAGTCATCTTGCTAAGTTACTCTTGCAAATAATAACAATGAATTACGCAGTTAGGATGACGAATATCAGTGTCTGCTCTCTCTGGACTTATCATTGAGGGGTTTACATCATCTTTAACATATCAAGCATTGAAAATCCCAGCTACGTAGGCATCTCGTCACTAGCAGATGTTGTCATTTCATGTTGAGGTTTTTATCTCACGGACTTGGTAGATCAACTGGTGCGTGGTCACTTCTCAGACAATAAACGATCCTCCAACTTCTAATGCTGTGTTCCATTGTCGCAGAAGACCAACTATTACGTTACGGTATGACAACTCACTATACCAGCATCATCATTTTAGCAATGATGGCGACGAATGAGACAAGTGAAGTTTGTTTCATTACCCGAAGATTAAAGATCACGCTACGTGTTTTGGAGCAGCTTGTAGGTTGACCTCCATGCGAGATTGCAGAGATATTCACTGACCTTCTACTTTCTCTTCTTTCCCATCGAATCGGCCTTGTAGACCTTCGAAACTAGTGCGGCCGTTTTGCACTGCGTGAGTCTCTGTAGGCAATGCACCAGTTTCTTCCCTTTTTCATCCCTCTACCACTAAATTTATTGGTCTTCCCACGTCCATGACAATGGCCCAACTTCCTCGGGCCGACTCTTCTTGGTGCGTCCCTAACTTTTAAAGTCGGGCCTCGAAATCCACCTCATGGCAAAGTAATCACAACGTGGCGTGTGACTGCATCGGCAGGCACACGTGAATGTATTCAGCGTGTCTCTACCCATTGTTTCTGTGGCTAGTGCGTTCAAAAGACCTCGCGCTCGCTGCTTTCAAGCTGTCGCTCACTTTCTTCCACCACCACCACCACCACCACCATCTCTCCTCTCCCTTCTCGTCTATCGCAAACATCCCCGTTATCATGCAAGTTGAGACCCAAATCCTCAGCACGCAGCCGGGCAAGCAACCAACCACATGGAGGCACGCGAGCACCTCGATGTGGGCATATCGATCTCAGCCCTTCAGTGAGGCCTTCATCTCAGAATCAGAATCAGAATCAGAATCAGAATCAGAATCAGAATCGGATTGTGACCCTAGCTCACCTCTTTCCCCGACCACCTCCACATTCCCATCCACGGCATCGCATAGCGGTACGTGGTGAGTTTCTGTTTGCTATCGCGCCACTCACGCTTACCAAGGCTTAGATGCCATTCGGCCACTCTCCGACATCGATGCCTTCGGCACCGTGGCCCACGCGGGCCCTGCATTGGGAGAGTCCTCCAACTATCCCTCCTACAAGAGTCCTTCTGGTGTGCGGCGTCATGCAAAAAGCAAGATTCATATTACTAGACCCCACAAGGTCCTCGGCCGGCCCGCTTGGGGACTCTGTCGCAAGTCGCGCGCACCCGCGGCTGTCAAGGTCGAACAGGAGGAGAGCAGTGGAGTAAAGTCCAGGCCTTCGCTGAAGGTCAAGATTCCTGGGCGCAAGTCGGTCCCCTTTCTGGCCCTCAAGCTCAAGATGCAAGCTCTCTCCCCCGCGGCGGAGACAGGGGACGACGTCGAGGACCATGGGGCTGTGCTGTTGGCGGAAGAGTCTGTAGAGCGTGCGGATGAGGGTGCTGTGGTTGGGACGCAATGTGCAACCCACGACGTCGATGTGGTGATGCAGTTGTGCGAAGAGCGGGATGGGGGGCTTCTCGAGACTGATGGCGAAGGGCGAGGCGGCATTGAGGACGCGTCCCGCGACGCTCCAGGCGTGCATCGACGTAGAGATGCACGCACAAACCGTATGCATTCTATGAAGGGCCTGCGCGTCTACGCGCGACCGGACGCGTTTACTCGCCTTCAGCGACTTACCTTACGCATGGCCTCCGCCCGCGCCGACTCGATGTAGCGCTCTGCTGATTGTGACGTCCAGCGCGGGACGTGTCGACGCGTGGGGTCACGACTTCACGACCTTACGAGATGAGCACAGCCAAGGCCCTCTTTCTATGGCATGGCAAGATCTTTCGCATTGCTTCTTCTGCTTTTCTATTTCTCTTTGCTTATCTTATTCTGTACCTGTATGCAGTTGTGGGCACTCAATGTCTGCTTGTTTTGTACTCTGGACTTTGTGCTGTGTGGGCGTATGAAGACATTGTATTACTGGCGATGGATAATAGATAATCGTGTTCTGGAAATGTAATGGTGTGAATGGATCCCTTAGTTTCTTTGTGTTACAAAGACGCCAACCTCGGGCTCGGCGAACGACCAGACTTGACTGATGGCATGGTGAGTTTCTTTTCCTTCGTGAGGACATCTTTAATTTGAGGCGTGGCCGGCGAAAAAGGCGCCACCACGTGGAGCTAAGTGACCAAGTCGGAACGGACGCGGCTGAAGGCATAATGAGTCTTCTATATAACTTACGCAACGTGGGGTCAGCTGCAGTACGGAGATTAGGCGTTCGTACGTTTACAACCAGTGACGTCCAAGATCCATTGTTGCAAACCACGTAACTTGTGGTTGATCCGGTACGGAAATCCACAGTGATAAGATGGTCATCGTTATTTCCCACGCCTGCTCTACCGTCATACGAACTAGGTAGACCCAGTACTAGTACTAGTAACGGCACTTTGGCACAGCGGTGTGAGCAAGTTACTTCACTTTTTTTTTCTTTCCCTCTTTTGTTGAATCTCGTGTGGTAGCATCCATAACACGTCTACTGTCGCGACTGATAGACTGGTTTGGCCATGCCTCGTGTCCCACTTCTTGGCCGATTGTCCTCCCACGAATATGTCGCGTTCTTCCTCGGATCTGTCTTTCTCGTGCTCGAGAGCCTACTCGGCGTCATAATCTCTTTCCTTCCCAAGCCTGTCATCGCATGGTTCTACAACCGTTCGCGCTCCATCTTCCACAGCTTTGTCGGCGAGCCCCCTCCCCCCTCTGAGGAGAGGCGTTGGGCGGATCGCATCAGGAGAGCCCAGGACTTCGAGCAGCTATGCAAACTTTTCGGCTACACGCACGAAGAGCACGTTGTTCTGACGAAGGACGGCTACCTCCTTGGCGTGCATCGTCTCTCCGTGCCCCGGGGCCAGACCAATGAGAACCCTGGTACCTCCACCGGCAAGCCCGTCGTGTACCTTCACCATGGCCTTCTCATGAATTCCGAGGTCTGGATCTGCCTCACCTCAACTACGCGTTCTCTGCCTTTCGTGCTCGTGGAGCAAGGCTTCGACGTTTGGCTTGGCAACAATCGAGGAAACAAGTATTCCAAGAAGTCGATTCATCATGACCCTAATTCTGTCAAATTTTGGGACTACAGCATCGACGACTTCGCCTGGCATGACATTCCCGACACAATCGAATATATACTTCAAGTGACCCGTGCCCCGAGTCTTAGTTATATCGGGTTCAGTCAGGGCACTGCGCAAGCGTTCGCGGCTCTCAGCATCCACCCCCAGCTCAACCAGAAAGTCAATGTTTTCATCGCATTGGCCCCTGCAATGAGTCCGGCGGGTCTCTCTGCGCCAATTGTTGATGGTTTGATGAAAGCTTCGTAAGTGTGATTTGCCCTCCCCTCCACAAGATCGTTCACTAACTCGCTACTCTCCATTAGCCCTGCTCTTCTCTTCCTTATCTTTGGTCGGAAGGCGATATTGTCCTCCGTTCACATGTGGCAAAGCATCCTTTATCCACCGATTTACTCCCGTATTATCGACACCGCGCTCTCCTTCCTTTTCTCTTGGACTTCGCGCAATATCGACCCAACGCAGAAGCTCGCCGCTTACTCGCACCTTTACTCCTTTGCGAGCACAAAGTCTGTCGTGCATTGGTTCCAGATTATGCGAAATGCTCGCTTCCTGATGTACGACGACACCGTGTATACGCTATCACTTCGCGCGAGCACTTCCGTCACAGGTTATCGTCCCGCCAAGTTCCCCACCCATAATATCACGACGTCTATCGTCCTCCTGTATGGCGACTCTGATAGCCTTGTCGACATCAATAAGATGCTCCGCGAGCTGCCGCGCGGACGTGTAGACGTTCGCTGCCTTCGTGGATACGAGCATCTCGATGTTCTGTGGGGCAAGGACATTCACGTTCACGTCATTCCTGAGGTCATCTGTGCGCTGAGGAAGCACTGCGACACCCCCGGAAAGGTCGAGTGGCACATTGGGGATCTCAAGATCTCTCTTTCCCCGAGCATGGACAATGGAAATTTCGACACCCAAACATCTGGGTACGCAACTTCGGCCGACGGCTCTTGATAGCTTCAATTTATTCCTTCAGATATATAATATGCTTATAATAGTGGGCTGGGTATGGGACGGTCACTTTTTACTTACACTGAAGGAGAACGGATACTATTGGATGGTTTAGTGACTTCGAGTTATGAATGATGGATGCCATTGTCGCTGTGGTGGCGTGGGAAGGATGCTTTGGGCATGCCAGACGTCGAGCTCGTGTTCCCCTCGTCGTCTCTTGCGAGTCGACGCCGACGACGACCTCATACGACAGACTACGCATACGAATACGACTACGAGATACCATGTCGCGTGTTAAGAACGGTGAGCGTGCGCCGTCGCCGACAAACACCAACTACTCTGGCATCTCTAATTATCGCACCGACTCATACCGACCACTGAAGAGCAAGTCGTCATCGTCGACCCCGCCTCTTGACCAACGGCTCATTGCCCGTGCACATTTCGAAGAGCTTAGCAGATATCTATTGACTTACCTCGCAAAAGGCATTCATATCTCTGAGCTTCTATGCATCGTGCACCTGTTCCCTAATCAAGCTCTTCTTCATAGAACCAGCCAATTCGCGTTCCACCGCGCGGCAGAAACTCACGAGGTTAACTAAACAGCAATTCCAGGAACTCTCCACCGACGTCTATGACGAGCTCATCCGTCGAAATAACAATTCTGGTAATGATAATGAAAGTACGTTGTTTGGCCATTTGCTCGTTTCTGGGTCTGAGCTTGAATTTAGTTCCCTTTTTGCCTGTCCGTGATGATTTCCATCCAAAACGTAACCAGGCTCGACAAAAGCTCGCAACTCTTCCGATTTTACGATTCAAAGATCTGTCCAGCGATGTCTACTATGAGCTCGCACGTCGTTATCCAGAGTTTAAGGAGGATGTATGCTCTAGTCCTTTTACTCAGTTTGCCCTTTACTTACTTGTTTATAGCCTGTACAGCAACTATCTGTGGACGCACCGAAGACTTCTCCAGGCTCAACATACGACGATTTTCCCTCTCCCGACTTTCCGAATTCGGCTCCGCCGCGATCCACACAACCACAAATCCCCACACCTCCGCGGTCATCTGAGGATCGCTCCACTAACACTGGTGCTCGGCGCCGTCCCAGCGAAGATGATTATGGCTCTTCTGGGAGACGCAGCGGAGATCTGTACGGCTCCGTCGGCCGACATAGCGAGGGCCTGTACAGCGCAGCCGGCTCTACTGGCCGGAGAAGTGAAGAGCTGCATGGTAGCGGATCGGTAGGACGCAGAAGCGAAGACCCATACGGTGGCGTCGTTGAGGATCTTTCGTATCCAGGTTCGAACCGACGGCGCCCATCCCAAGACCTCCCCCCGGCTTTGCCTTCAACATCGATGACGTCTCGCCCGTATGAACTAGGCCGACGACCAAGCACGACCACAAATGGGAGCGATTCGACGAGCACGACTAACCCTCAGAGCGCGACTGCCACGAGCGGCATGGTCATCCCGAACAAGAGCACTATCGCCGAGGAGGACATCGAGGTGCCATATAGCCGTGAGGCTCGCGAGAGCTCTAGTACGACTGGTGGCGAACGCCACGACGAACTTGGCACAGGGGATGTACACGACCTGGACGGTGGCGGCCTGAGTGGCCTGTCCCGACTTGTGCGGGGCGCTGCTGCTGCCACAGATGAGGCAGAGCACGACGCTGGTACGCGTAGTGGGAGCGGTCCTGACGATTACTTTGACAGAGTGTCGTATGGGCGTGCGTCCGTCAGCTCTGAGCGGTCGGCGAAAGGCGGCAGGGCTAGTGTCGGCGTGGGCGATGAAGAGAAGATTCGACGCGAATATGAGTTCCGCATCGCGACTATGCAGAACAGGATCGCAGGCCTTGAGCGTGAAGTTGATGAAGCGGAGGAGAGGGAGCAGAGGGCGGCTGGGGCGGAGGAGCGGGTGAGGCAGTTGGAAGAAGAGCTGGAACAGTTTCGCAGGGTCAGTGTCTGCCCTCCGTGGGTTTTTTGAAGGCGAGACTGATGGTTTTTTTCCCATTATTCTTTATGACAGCGCGCTGATGAGCAAGGGGCGGCTATGTTGGCTCTGCGGAAAGAGTTGGAAGAGATGCGCGAGGACCGCGAGCGCAGCCACGACATTGAGGCCCGTCGTGCAAGAGAAGATGAAGATGAGTTGCACATCCTTAGAGAGCGTTGCGAGCGCTTGGAAGAGGAGCGGGCTAACGGGGCTGGACTTGTATGTAAACGTTTCTTCCTTATTCGGGTGTTTGTCTTACATATCTGATATCTTTCAGGCTGACACCGAGGTCATTGACCAATTACGCTCGGACATGGAGGGTCTGCTGGCCGAAGTTTGTGATCTGTCCCGTCGCAACGACGAGTTAATGACGTCGAAAGACTCTGACCTTGTTGTCATTCGCGATCTTGACGCGCAATTGAAAGAGTATAAGCGCAAGTATGAGCAAGCAAAGACTGAGCTGCGAAGTACCAAAGGTGCGCATTGTATTTCTGGTCAGTGAAGTGGTTCTGAGTGCATCAATTCTGTCATTAAGCATCTTCGCAATTGTTTTTGCAAACACCCAAGTTTGACGAGCAGCTACCAGTATCTACTGACGGTGGCATTCCAGACATCCACATCACTGCCTTCCTCACCGCTATCGACAACCTCCTCACGGCTGGGCGCTCTAGCGCACCAACTCGTGTGCTTACGCCTATGAAAGCAGTCGTGAATTCCGTCTCGACGATTATCGACGATGCCCGAGCATACGAGCGGCGGCCGCGCAAGGAGCGTTCTGATGCTGACGTCGAAACGCTGCATGCACTACGTGAGCGCGCCGAAGCAACGCTTAGCAACCTGGTTACTGCGTCCAAGACCCACGCAACGAGTTCAGGGATGTCGCCAGTCAGCCTCCTAGATGCTGCAGCAAGCCATGTCTCCGCGGCCATCACCGAAATTGGGCGTAATTTGTTTATAAGGCGCGCGACTAAGACAGAGCAGGAGCAGTTTGCTGCCCCTTATGCTCAGTCTGCTACGAACGGCTTCACGCCGTCCTTACGTGCCGTCGAGGAGCCCAAGTCTGTGGTACCAGCATCATCCCAGCAGTTGAGTCTGAGCGGACCTTCGTTGGCATCTCGTCGAGACATTCCTCCTTCCACAAGCATCAGCCGTTCTCGTGAAGGTATGTTGCCGCCAGTGACACGCCCATATTCGAGTCGGTCGTCTGGAGAAGGAAGGTACAGGATGGCGTCGGAACCGTCGAGCTCTGATGCGAGCTCGCCTCCCCCAATCTTTGATCAGCTGCCTTCAGGCGCTGCGGGAGGTGTTACGAGCGACGACTCAGCCATTGCGGAGAGCACAGAAGATGCGTGGACCGAACTCAAGGTAAATGGACCCAATCTTTCGCACTTGTCTGTGCTCATTGTCGTTCTCGTGACTATTGGAGCCGTACCTTGAGGCGCAGACCGACTCCATCGTTTATGCGATTCAGAGCGTCCTGTCGGGCGTCAGGAGCCCTACACCATCGCCAACGCTGAACGAGAACCTGGCCCAGATCATCACTATCGTATCCAGCATTGTCGCGGTCTGCCACGATAATCTCCCGCCGTCGTCTGCGCGGCAGGGGTCGGAACTGCTGCGCGATCTCAGCGAGCACGCGAATAAGCTGAGCGAGGTGCAAGCGCTGCCCGAGGTGACGAAGGAGTCGCGCCAAGTCATGGCCAAGTCGAGCTTTGCTATCGCAAACGCGATGAAGGCGCTCAAGCTGCTGTGATTCCCACCCGGTGGGCCCATAACTCGCTGGCTGTCCGCCGTCGTGCTGCTGTGCGACATTCAGTGGTTTTTTGGATTTGTGTGTTTTTGTGGAAGAGGGAGGGGAGACGGGGTTTATTCGCTCATGGTATATACACTACATATCGCATCGTCTCTTTTTTGGTTTTCCTTGTGTCGTTAGCAACGCTGGGCACGTTGTGTCACATACTATAGTACGCCGTGAATTTGCATGTCCAGGATACCTCGTGTGCTTTTTCATTGGGGTGGCAATTGTGAGCATCTCGTCGTACTCCTTGTCATCATATTGTTGGTGGAAGTTGACTGTGACCTCAATGGCACATTTCGCCAAGACTGGCGATCACTATTTCACCTGGCAATTGGCAAAACTTACCTTGAAATCATTTTTCCCCCGACACTATGAGGGAGCTAGTCGTCATGAAAGAGAAGTAGGCGGGGAATGGAACGGCAGTGGCGAATCTGCCAACTTATCGACTGCCTGTATCCCTAAAGGGAAACCCCCTATTCGGTAGCGGGGATAATCTGATCGCATCTCGAAAACAAGATAATTATTTATTGTGCATCGTAATTGCAGGTAAGAGGTGCTTGGTGGAGATAAATCGTTGATAACTTGTTACATACTCTAAGCAGTCAAGCATCAGACCTAAGCAAAGAGGTCTTCGGCCTCCTGGTGGAACACCACACATGGTGTGGGAACACTGAGGACGAAAATGGAGATTTGGCTGAAGACAAAACAAGATGGTTGACTGTATAGCAGCAACTGACAGAGATACAGGAGTGGTGGAGGACAGGAGGTAGAAGAGCAGGAACAAAAGGTGCCATCATAAATGACCATAGTTTGAGTCCTTATACATGTTAGAAGGAGGATGGAATGCATGAAAAGGGGGAAAGCATGTGATAAGGAATGCATGGATGAAGGATGTAGTAGTTGTGATGTATGGGGACCAGGGGGTGGGATGACATTGTGCAGATAGGGGGAATATGATGTAGTGGATAATGACTATGTTGGAGATGAAGGTCAAATACCCAACCATGTGCTTATGAGCTAAATTCCCCTGTCTATCTCTTGGCTCAGAG
>QLPN01005935.1:6069-17892 GCA_003314395.1 Albatrellus ellisii | reverse complement strand
CATTGCAGTGGAGCTATCAAGGGGCTGTAACCCCCCTTAAAAGCATGCCTACCTTTGTTTCATCAGTAACACTGCAGTAGATACGAGTACTATAAGAAGGACTTACTATATGATGAGAAGGAGCATCTCAACCTCCTTTTGTTATATCTTGTTCTTGTCCCTTGTAGCAATTGCAGTTATTGCTTCGCGTTCACCTCGGAGGTCTTAGTAACCTTGTCTCTAGGTGTTTGGCTGCTCATGCACGCTAAACCCTAATATTAGGTTGAGATCTTTTACTCTGACTTGAACCAAACCTGGCTCCCCTGTACCCAAACCCTTTACCCCTGTCATTCCGTCTTTGTAGAAACAACACCATTGTCTATGATGGACATTCTGTCAAATACCAAGGCCTCCATATGTGGAGGGTAACCAGAACCGATACTTACTTGGACAGTTCCAGAACAGACAACCCTGATATCAGTGTTGCTTGTGTAAGAGCATATATTCTCGACCCTTTGACTCATACCCAGATCCCTGTCCCACTTCCATTGGGTATTACAACTACCCCTGGTATGGCCCCCATATCTCTTACCCCTATCCCATTTTCTGCACCAGAGGAACTTTTCCCATGGCTGGAGCTAGAGATTGAAGATGAAGTCATGACCTCCACTTCGACGAAAATGCAATTTTTTAAAATCAACAAACCATCTGAATTTGATGGGAACAAGAAGAATTTTCAAAGTTTCTTCTTATCCTGCACAAAATATCTCATTGCATATACAGACCTCCATGTGTCCAATGCCCAGAAAATCCTGTTTGTTTTGTCATTTATGACAAAAGGCACTGCTCAAGCCTACAATGACCATTATACCATGGAACACTTGATGGGTACTATGTATCTGTCTTATGCAGACTTCATAACCAATCTCAAAGCTGAATTTGAAGACCTGCACGAAGTATGACAGGTGTATTTAGCCCTTCATCAGCTCAAACAAGGAGCCAAAAGCATAGGGGAGTATAATTCAGCATTCCTGGCTCTCATTCATGAAGCTGCTATCCTGGATGACTGAACTAAACTAGATTACTATGAACAGGGTCTCAATTCCAGTCTCACTGACAGGATATATAACTCTGAAGTACCAAAGACATTTGCAGCATGGATGGTGTTACGAGGCACTTGCTTTGGCACCTCGTAACGTTTTTTCTTTTTTCTCTTTTTCTTTCTTTTCTTACTTACTATAGTAAAGTGTAGTATTATTACTACAAGTGTGAGCTTAGCTCCACTTTACTTAGTAAGGACTTATCTTTTCCTTTATCTTTTATAGTACTTAAGTATTTACATACTTAAGTGTGAGCATAGCTCCAGGTACTATATTAGACTTATCTTTTCTCTCTATCTTTCTTTTATTTATTATAACATTTACTTGCTAAGGACTACTACTATACAATTAGCAAGGACTCTCTTTTTCTCGTCTTTATTTATCTTTGTTTATCTCTAGTTCAATTCGCGCTTGTGGCTGAGCCACTTATATCACATGAACATTTACTTACTGCGCCTTACTGCGCATTATCGTTTACTTACTGCGCAATACTGCGCAACTTTACTATACTTAGATCACTAGTTTTGTATAAATAGTTGACAAACTGGCGGTCTTAAACCCCAGTCTTGTCAACTTCGCAATCTAGGGATTCTCTCTTTACTGCGCTTGATCTAAGAACGTCAACCACTCGCTTCACTTCTCTAAGTCTAAGAACTCTGAAAGTTATCAAGACATCTTACACTAAGTCAAACTGGATCCTTGTATCATTATCGGCGGAATCATCCTCGTAACTATATCGTTGATCCCGCTCTTCATCGTCATCCGGAATCTCTATTACGTTCATCAAACCAATATTCCAACCTTGGTTACCAGGAGTAATATTCGAGACCTTCCCTAAGACCGTCCAATAGGCCGCTCTTAGCAGATGGAGAGAGCTACCATTATGATACTCAATGGTGTGCACAGAAGGAACAAAAGAAAACTGGTACACTGTTTCCTTCCTTTACCACTACTAGCCATCCTCAACAAGATCCAAATGCTATGGATGTTGATCAGTGCCACCAAATACCAGGACCTTGTCCTATGCTGAAGAAGCTAATGGACACAGAAAGAGAGAAGTTGTGGAGAGAAGGAAAATGTTTTGTGTGTAAACAGGGGGGCCACATGGCCAATCAATGTCCAACAAAGATGACAGCCCCATGTGTACATGTAGTAGAAGAAGAGGCTTCTTCTTCTACTCTTCCCCCTCCTGTTTTCAACTCTAGTATCTTGTATGCACCCCCTCATGTTGTAAATCACATGCATGCTCATGTCTCCAACATGGTAGAAGAAGAAGAAGAAGAAGAAGAAGAAGAAGAAGAAGAAGAGGCTATACCCCCTGCTTATGATGAAGCAGCTGTCAGGAGGGTTTATGAGACTATACATGTGCTGCCACAAGAAGGAAGAGTTGCATTATCCATCATGTCAGATGATTTTTAGGAAGTTCAGAGGATTCTACGTACCTTCAAATGAATATTCTGTACCCTGATGATTTGCTATGATCTGTAACATCACACAATGCCCTCTATTTGCATGCCCAGATCAGCAATCATCAAGGAAGTCATAGACTCAAAAATCAAAAAGCTCTAATCAACAGTGAAGCTACTAACAATTTCATCCATCACCAACTTGTTACCAAACTCCAAATTCCCATGATTCCCCTCCCATGCCCTCATACAGTCTGAAATATGGATAACTCCAAAAACAGGCTAGGATGAGTTGCACACAAAGTTATCCTCTGAATGAAAATCCAGAATCATGAAGAAAATGTAAAATTCTTTATCATTGATCTAGGATTAGATAATATCATTTTAGGATACCCTTGGCTTCAAAAACATAATCCTGATATCAATTGGACCACTTCAAAACTTTCTTTCACATGATGTCAACCGGCCTCTCATTGTGCTGGATCAAGAAGATCATTGTCAAACAGAAAGATCAAGTTCAATGCAGGTTTACCACTTGAAGCAGGAGACAATGTTTTTATGGGATTACCTGATGAAGAATGGACTTGATGAACAACTCAAGCCACAGAACTTGCTGCTGCTGTTACTCCTAGAGTAATGGTAATACCAGACCACTATCAGGAATTTCACAAAGTATTTTTAGAAGAAGCATCTCATTCTCTCCCCCCTTTACACAAATGGGATCATGCTATTGATCTCAAACCTGACACTATCCCCAAAAATAATTGTAAAATTTACCCTTTGAACCCTTCTGAACAGATTGCACTTGATGAATTTATCAAGGACATGACCACATGTGGTTACATTCGAGACTCAAAATCTCCATTTGCATCACCATTCTTCTTTATCAAGAAAAAGGATGGCAAACTACAACCTGTACAAGATTATTGTCAATTGAATAGTCTTATGATCAAAAATCAATATCCTCTTCCTTTGATTGCTGACATTGTTGACAAACTAAAACATGCTAAATACTTCACCAAATTTGATGTTAGATGGGGGTACAACAATGTCCAAATCAAAAAGGGGGATGAATGGAAAGCCACCTTCAAAACAAATAGGGGAATGTTTGAACCTCTTGTTATGTTTTTTGGCCTTATTGTGAGGCCGACGCTATGTCGAAGCCGAACAACTAAAAAAGGCTAAAAAGCAAAAAGGACAATCGCGCTTTGACTAGCGGATATCCCAGATGTATTAGCGTATAGTAAAGAAGAGGAAGGAAGAGTATTGTACCTAGCGGATATCCCAGATGATCAGAACTGGGGAATAAATCGCTAGGAGTTCTATGTATATATAGTACCCTGAAGTGTGCACAGACCATGCAGTACAGTATAGGGCCAGAGAATGAGAAAGTAAAGTAATGACATCATATCTAATAATAGAGGGGACATGTCAGTGCTGACTGAGGCTCTGCAGCACCTGTGGGAGTGATTGGTGATGTTCTGCAGCAGGTGTGAGAAGGATTGGTGAGTGTGCGCAGTATGTGTGAGAAAAGGAGTCATAGCTAAAGATAGAACGGGCCGATCGGAGATCGGGCGACATACGCGTCATCGGCCGATAAAGATGAAGAGAAAGAGTACATGACCGTGAGAATCACTTCGATAGATCAGGAGCGATTGTGAGATCTATGACGATAGGGACATAAGAAAATAGAGAAAAATGAAAAGAAAAATAGGGAAATAATAGTGGCCTGACACTTATGAATTTTCCCATGACCTTTTAAATCATGATGAATTCAGTTTTCTGTGATGTTCTCAATACAGGAAAGGTTTTTATTTATATGGATGACATTTTGATTGCCACAGTGATGATGGAAGAACATCACCAACTAACCAAACTTGTTCTACAAAGACTTGCAGATCATTCTCTTTATCTCAAACCAGAGAAATGTGAATTCAAAAAGGAACAAGTTGAGTATTTGGGACTTATCATTTTAGCAGGCCAAGCCACCATGGACCCAATCAAACTACAAGGGATTCAGAATTGGCCTGTTCCTACAAAATTGAAGGAAGTACGAGCCTTCCTAGGATTTGCAGGGTTCTACTGATGCTTTATTTGCAACTTTTCACATCTTACCCAACCTCTACACAATCTTACCAAAAAGGATATCAAATGGCATTGGGATCAACCCCAGCAAAATGCATTTGACCTTTTAAAAGTCAAATTCCTCTCCTCCCCTTGTTATGAGGCACTTGCTTTGGCACCTCGTAACGTATTTCTTTTTTCTTTTTCTTTCTTACTTACTAGTAAAGTGCAGTATTATTACTGCAAGTGTGAGCTTAGCTCCACTTTACTTAGTAAGGACTCTCTTTTCTCTTTCTTTTATAGTACTTAAGTATTTACATACTTAAGTGTGAGCTTAGCTCCAGGTACTATACTAGACTTATCTTTCTTTTATTTATTATAACATTTTTACTTGCTAAGGACTATTACTATACAATTAGCAAGGACTATCTTTTCTCGCTTTTATTTACTTCTGTTTATCTCTTGTTCATTTCGCGCTTGTGGCTGAGCCACTTATATCACATGGACGCGTACTTGCTGCACTTTACTGCGCATTATCGTTTACTTACTGCGCAAAACTGCGCAACTGTACAATAGTTAGATCACTAGGTTTGTATAAATAGTTGACAAACTGGCGGTCTTAAACCCCAGTCTTGTCAACTTCGCAATCTAGGGATTCTCCTTATACTGTGCTTGAATTAAGCTCGCTACAACCTCGCTTCCCTCTCAGAACTAAGTCTAAGAACTCTAAACTCGCTAAAGACATCTTACGCTAAGTCAAACTGGATCCTCGTATCGTTATTGGTGGAATCATCCTCATAACTATATCATTAATCCCATTCTTCATCGTCATCCAGAACCTCTATTATGTTCATCAAGCCAATATCCAAACCTTGGTTACCAGGAGTAACATTTTAGACCTTCCCTAAGACCGTCCATTAGGCTGCTCTTAGCACCCCTGTTCTTATCTCTCCTGACATGATGAAACCATTCCAACTGGAATGTGATGTTGGAAATATCAACGGTATTTGTTCAGCTTTGCTACATTTATCTATACACGTATTCTTTACATCTTACTGACACACATTACATTTACCCACTTACCCCACTACCACGTCATAGAGCACTCTAGACCACTCTAGACCACTTACCCCACGTTTGTGCAGCATGTCCTGCAACCCCACATACAACCCCACTGTCAGGCGCCATATTTTGGTGCATTTAGCTCTTTATTTCATTTTCTTTTCTTTTCTGTTTTCTTTGTCATCTGATAAGATTAGATCTTTATCTTTCATCTTATCTCATCTAATCCTTATCAGATCTCACTTACTGTCGCTACATTCTAGACTATGAGGTCATACCATGAGGTAGCTGCATGGTACCATAGCTTACTGCGCTTTACTTTACATAGTCTTGCCCTAGATTACTGCGCCTGGTCCGTGCGCTGTTCTTTATAGTATATAGGGTCTGCTAGTATAGCGAATAGACCCCAGCTAGTTATGGCTGGATTTCCTCTTCTATTGAGTGATCTTTAGTTGAGTGTGCCCAGTCTCCCGACTTTAGGGATATATGCAGACTCCAGTCTCATACCCACATTACAGTGCCACCTGAACTCAGTGCAGCACGCACTATATCTACTACACCCCCCACGTTCTGTAGCTACACAGCATTATTACAATGTTGTACCACGTCTTACCACTCTGCGCCATAGTGTGCACCACCACTTACCACGTCCCACCAATCTATGCCTTCCTCTTCATGCTTTTCTTAGCCTGCCCAAGCCTGCACTCACATGTGATGCATCAAAGTGTGCTTGTGGAGTGGTCTTATCTCAAAAGGGAGATGATGGTTTATGGCATCCTGTTGCATTTATGTCAAAATCCTTTTTGGAAGCTGAACAAAATTACGATATCTATGACAGAGAATTACCAAGTCCTTAGAAGAATGGCAACAATACCTTGAAGGTGCTCCTCATTGTATCACTATTCTCTCTGATCATAAAAACCTGGAAGTATTCAGGGACACTCAGAAATTATCGCAATGACAAGCTCAATGGGCCTTATACCTAACACAATTTGATTTTCAGATCAAACATGTTGCTGGTTCAAAAGCCAGCCAACCAGATGCATTATCACAATGACCAGATCATGATGAGGGTAGTGTTTGTGCAGGCTATGGCAGACAACTATAAGTGTGAGCAGTATGCTCATGTATTCCCTGCATAGGGAAAGTAAGAATAGCATTGCTGCAGTGGTGATAAGTAATGTGGACAACAGTAGGTTGCCACAAGGTGAGAGGATAGAGCTGCAATGTTTGTGAGATGAGGTTGGGATGAGATGTAAGAGTGGGATACTCACTCAGTGTCTGTAAGATGATGACTGAGGAGTAGTGGTGTGATAGTGCATCTTATATAGTGAAAGTAAATATGGTTGGGGTGGAGAGGCAACTCTAGAGTACAAGGATGCCCAAGTATGTAGGGGATGCATGTCATCCAGAGCGAGGGTGGTGTGGGAGAGTAGTTAGTGACTGGTGTGTCATGTGTATGTAACTATGTGTAAGAAGTGTGATGTAGAAGAGGAATGCCAAATGAAAAGAGAAGAAAGGTAATGATTATGATAACAACACATAGTGGAGAGTGAAAGACTCAACAGGTAGTCATGATAATGAAGATCAAATAATTTTTAATCCATCTCTGTTCATTCACCCTATTTCAGCTAACATCATTGACAATGCATTCTTTCCTTGCATTCAAGCCTGTACAGATTGGGATGATGAAGTCCTAGACATATCATGTCTTCTTCAGGCTAATGTTTCTAGTCTGGTGAAGACTCAACTTCTACAACATTGGACAATTGAATGGGGGGTAATTTATTACTCTGGACATATTTATGTCCCAAAAAACAACATACTCAGACAAAACATCATCAAAAGTTTACATATCACCCCAGCAGCAGGACACCCAGGATGACTCAAAATGCTAGACTTAGTACAACATACCTTTTGGTGGCCAAAGATGAGGAAATTCATCTTTGACTTCATTGATGGATGCCCTATATGTCAAGGATATAAAAACTTACCAAACAAGACCCCCATTCCCCTTTTTCCTATCAAGCCAGAACTGACAGCTGAACCTTTTTCTATGGTTTCTATGGATTTTATCATTCAAGTTCCATTATCTAATGGCTATGATGCCATAGTAGTGTTTATGGATCATGATGTAACCATGATGACCATAATTGTTCCATGTCATTCTTCAATAACAGCAGCCCAAACAGCAGATCTTTACAAAGATCATGTTTGGAAGAGGTTCGGTTTACCTCATCACATTTCAGATTGAGGATCCCAGTTTACAGCTAAATTCACAAAAGAATTATGCCAAAAACTATCTATCACACAAGCCATGTCCACTGCATATCACCCCCAAATGGATGGACAAACTGAATGAATGAATCAAGAATTAGAACAATATTTGCATATGTTTTGTACTGCCAGACAAGATGACTGGTCTAGTCTTCTTACAGCCACAGAATTTGTGCACAATTCTCATATTCATTCCACTTTGAAGTATTCTCCCTTTTTCCTCCTTATGGGATATCATCCCCATGCTCAACCTGTCATCCTGACTATGTCTTCTCTCCCATCAATCTCTGACCAATTAGTTCTCTTACAGACTATCCGAAAGGAGCTAGCAGCAGTGCAGTCTATTGCTCATCAGACTTGGAAATCCACCAATCATCACCCATCATATCAGCTTCATGACCAAGTATGGTTAGATGCAACCCACCTTTCCTCTGCTTTCCCATCTATGAAACTCACACCAAAACAATATGGCCCCTTCCCCATCACTGCCATTATCAAACCAGTGGCATATCATATATCCTTACCAGCTCATTGGAAGATACACCCAGTCTTCCACACTTCTCATCTTCATCTGTATACTGAAACGACAGCATATGGACCACATCATACTCCACCCCCTCCAGATCTTGTAGAAGGAGAGGAACATACTGAGGTTGAAAATATCCTCCAATCATGGTATCACTGAGGTCACCTTCAGTATCTCATGCATTGGAAGGGATACCCCTTGACAGAAGATGAATGGCTCTTATGCAAGGACCTAAAACATGCTTTGGAGCTGGTAGTGTCATTCCATTCACATCACCCTTCAATGCCCTGTCCATTCACTATCTGACTCCCACCCTCTCTCATTC
Organism: Albatrellus ellisii; assembly: GCA_003314395.1. NCBI lineage: Eukaryota > Fungi > Basidiomycota > Agaricomycetes > Russulales > Albatrellaceae > Albatrellus > Albatrellus ellisii. The sequence continues at coordinate 9,153 of QLPN01005935.1, read as the reverse complement.
CTGTTAAAAGGATTTGAGAGGAGACTGTAAACTGACATCTCCTTCATGACATTTGTGATTGACATCCTCCTCATCCTTTATATCATTATTGTTGTTTCTCTTTTTGCTTGGTACATGATACAAATATCTAACCTAGTCCAAGCTGCTACTGTTTCTTTCTGAAAACATGTCATCTCCACTTACCAATGTCTCTTCCTGATCCCCTTCCCCTGTTATCCCTCATTCTCCTTTCCATCACTCCCCTACCCTGAATCCCTTTGCTGACTTACCAGCACATATTGCAGAAATATTCTGTAACCAATCTCCCATTTACCCTGAGTCAGCCCAGGACTCCCCTATCCCTCATCATTGCCCTTTGCGTTCTTCATCCACAGACTCCTTACACCACAGTGAAATGTTCCCTTTCCCCCTCATAGTTACTCCTCCCCCTGCTCTACCTGCACATGACCACCATATCCAACAAAACACAAACCTCACCCAACAATACCACACCACCTTTCATGCCCTCAATGGGCTAGGACTCTATGACATCAACACCATCCAGATCATTGCCACTCATCTGGCTTTAGGACATCCCATGACTCCTCGATTTTGTGATGAGTGTTTTGATCACCATCCTTCCCCTCCTCCTATTCCTGTTGCCCCTGTCAATGTGCAAATATTCCATGACCTCCCCACTGACTACTTCTATCACACCCTCACCCTTTTCTGTACCTCCCCTGATCCCACCATACCTGTTCAAGATGTCAATCTTGGCAAAAACCTGATCCAATATGCCAGGAGATACAAGTATCCTATGGCAGAGCCTACCCCAGCCAACCACCTAAACCCCCTATGCCACACCTACATTACTGATGAGTTTGCTCACATCATGATAACCTTCCCCACTAACATCCATCTCAGTTGTGCAACTTGGCTTCTGAATGATGCTGGAGTGACAGCAGACATCAATCATTTTAGGGGTTGGTATCATTGCATGGGAGCACTGGAAGCATTCCAGACTCATCTCACACATTTATTATCTCAATGGCATTAGGGTTTGGGTGAGATATCTAATTGCCTACTCAATGCTGACATGGAAAATAGGCTCTGCCCACATATGGACCATGGATATATTGTGTGACTCCCCAGTCCTCCACCCTTACCCATACCCACTCCTCTACCACCTGTAGGGGAAATTGCCAACTGACTATGAGGAGGAGCTGCAAAGCAATAATGAAAGAAAAGGGGCCTCTTCTTTGTTGGAATTGTCACCAGGCAGGCCATTGATGGACAGATTGTATAGCACCTCACTTTACTCAAGCATCAACATCTACTTGGTCACAACCCTATCTGCATAACAAGAAGTACCTTTGCTGTCCAGAGTGCAATAAGTGGAATGACAAACATCTCATCACATGTATTCAGGGGCAAGAGCAGTGGCATATCTGCTTAGCAGAAGAAGGGTATGGAGACAATGGGTATGAGGGAAATGATGCTGATGCATATGATTGATGAAACCTTCTCTTTTTGAGGTGAAAAGAGTGTATGGGAGGGCTATTGTCAGGAACTGGGAATATGTACCAATATTTCACTTCATTCTTTCTATTTCTTCATTGTTCCACTCCACTTGCACATTGCAGTGGAGCTATCAAGGGGCTGTAACCCCCCTTAAAAGCATGCCTACCTTTGTTTCATTAGTAATGCCACAGTAGATACGAGTACTATAAGAAGGACTTACTATACAATGAGAAGGAGCATCTCAACCTCCTTTTGTTATATCTCATTCTTGTCCCTTGTAGCAATCACAGTTATTGCTTTGTGTTCACCCCGGAGGTCTTAGTAACCTTGTCTCTAGGTGTTTGGCTGCTCATGCATGCTAAACCATAACAGATAGAATATTCAAGCAGCACCTGCAGCATGGTCAAAGTCAGCCCCAGATGTTGGTGAAGATGCAGGGTTGGTGTCAGGAGGGGGTGTGGTTGAAGTCTGGCTGGCTTTCTTTGTTCTTTGGCCCTTTGGGCATAGTGCTATGTGGAGTTGTGGCAGTGTCCATCCATCATGGAGTCTGTTGACATCTTTAACAGCTGCTGAAGCTGTCTTGCCATTTGTGATGTCATCTTGAATGTGCTTGATGAAAGACATGAATTGTGACCATCGTTGCTGGGCCTGTAGATGATCCAAAATGAAAGAGAGAACTAATACAACACCAGAAGGCTTACATTTTCATTCTTGTGTGGTCACCAAGCAGGTAGCTTGCCCTTTCCAGATCTTTTGTCTTCATGGTGTCCCCATTCTGATTTGACAAGCTGCAAAGGAGGGCCTCAACCAACACCATCAACAGACACACCCTCATCCCAGGTTTCCCAGAGAGACTTGAGATCAGGGTAGGCACTGAGATTCTGTGGACCCCAGCTGTCCCATAGCATGTCAGGCCATTTGATCAACTTGAAGACTGCATGCCAGCTGCAGTGGCCTGTGTTGAAGGTGGGATACTGAGCAGGAGATGTGCTTGCTGTGCAGAATGTGGCAGGAGGTGGAAGGATAAGATCAAACTGAGTGTGGAGAGGAGGTGACAGCAGAAGAATGTGGAGTGTCCCACCTGCATGTGTAACCACAATTGGGAGGTGCACTGTGTGATGCTCAATGAGAGGGGGCAGACCCAGTGTTGGTTGGGGTGGTTGCACATTTGGACTTGATGGGGATCAGTGTGGGGACAATGAGGCATCACCATCTGGAATCTGAGAGCTTACCACACCCATATTATTGTCTTGCAAGGCCAGTGGTGCTCATGCAGGGGTGAGCAGCGCAGAGCTGTCTGGTGATGAGCATGTGTGCCCACATGAACATGTGGGGCTTGTGTGGGTGATGGATGCAGCACTTGTTATTCCAACATTTGAAGTGGGAGGAACAGAAAATGGGTGGGGCTGGACATTGGACTGGTGAGAAGGTGAGAATGGCTCTGTTTGTTGGGCAATCACCTGGAGCTGTGCTGACTGTGAATGCACCACTTGCTTGAGATCCTTCTGTTGTGCAGCAATTGACATGAAGGCAGACTGTGTAGTTTCCTCCTGAAAGCTGGCAGCAATCTCATGGTCAGCCTCA
>QLPN01005926.1:1508-29491 GCA_003314395.1 Albatrellus ellisii | reverse complement strand
TTAATGTCGCTGTGTTCGCCTGATGTCGCTGATGGTCATTTTCCGGCGTTACGTGCACGTGATGCTCATCACCGTTCATGCCAGGTATGGAGTGTAGGGCGAGATATGGTATGGAGTGAAGGAGTGGGTGTTAATACTACCCAGTACATCCCTTTGTCGAGATAGCCAGAGCTAAATATACATCCATCCTTGGTAATTTCGCATTTGTTGTTAAAGTAGGAAATGTGAAAACCAAGGGTGTCTAACTTGCTGACAGAGAGAAACTGGCCGGAGACACTTGGGATGTGTAGAATGCCAGTAAGAGATAGACGGACAGTGGAGTCATCTGGCAGTTTGTGTTGACACAGACAGGTACCAACGCCAAGGCAAGGGATCAGTGACCCATTACCTACTGCAACTGACTGTAGTGGTGAGTTGTAGTAGTTGTCGAAGTCCTCCCTGTGTGGTGAGATGTGGTCCGTACACCTGGAGTCAAGCATCCAGAGCCCCCACACCTCATAGTAGCAAGCATCGAATTCAACAGAGACAGGCGCAGCAGAGATGTGGTTTACAGAACTAGGTACATCAGGTCCCACTCCTTTACCCCTTTCCTTGTCCCTCTTATCGAGTCGTGCCTTCACATCAGCTGGGATACCATGGAGTGTCCAGCAGGTATCCACCGTGTGGTTGCAGTGCTTGCAGTGAGTGCAGAAGGAAGTGTTACGCCACCATGACAAACCATGATCAGTCGTAAAAGCTGCAAGTACAGGGTGGGGCCTTGTGTGTGCTTCTTCATCTAGTATCCGGCCTCGGATGTTGCCAATGGCAAGGTGAGTGAGATCAGAGGAGGCGAGGAGAGCAGAAGTAAAGGAGCTCCATGATGGGGGAAGTGTGTGCAGGAGGAGAAAACACATATTTTGTTCGCTGACTTCCACTCCAGAGGCAATGAGGTGATCTTGGGCTATGATAAGTGCATCGATCTGAGGAGTGAGAGGTGTACTAATGTCGAACTTGCTGGTAAACAGGGCTTGGAAGTCAATGAAGGCAGCAATGACAGTTTGTTTCCCGTAAACTTCTTTCAGCCCATCCCATGTGCGTCACGTGGTCATGGTCTCACTAGCAACCATTGCTGCTGGCTGTGATCCACAGTGCATGGAGATGACTGCTTTTGCAATGTTGTTGTCATGGTTCCAGGTTTCAATCTGTTCCTCATTTGTGACTGTGATAATGGGCATACCTCCTTCAACGTTTTCGGTGGAGGTGATGGGTAGTATGGGTGACTTTGAAATAGTGTACCAGATTCCCATGATGATGAGTGTGGACTTAACAATATTTGCCCATTGTTTATAGTTGTCGGATCCTTCCAGTACGATATTGATTTTTGGGATAGACACAGTGAGTGAGGGAGTTGTAAGTTGTGACAAGATGATGGTAGCCACGAGATAGGTGTGTGAGTGGATGATAGTGAAGATAAAGATGGCAGTGAGTAAGAGGGAGATACATATAGCCCGGGCAGGGCCCATAACCTGTGAAACACAGGCCATACACAGTAAGGGAACTGGAATAGTTCTTATTGTTTAGTGACAGCACTATGGTCTACTTATAGTATCTGCTACAGTGCACAGTGATATGTGCTGTGCCAGGCTGAAAGGGGAAAGTAACCACAACCACAGCAATTGCTGGAGGGTGCGAGCCGTAAAGTTCCCTAGACACCAAAGTAGAGAGGATTAGTAGTTAAGGGCGATAAGCACGATAGTGCGATTCAACTAGAGCTACTAGAGGAACGTGACTTGGGTAATAAACTGATGATATGATGCAATAAGACAGATGCAAAATGACGCAATAGAGAGCATGATAGAGAATCCAATGTAGTGGAAACAAAATGTGACCCAGTAGAGAATGCAACGCAGTGCAATGCAATGGAGAACGCAATGGAGAACACAACGCAACGCAATGATAAATGCGACTTACGGGGAACGCGCACTTTTCTTGATAATAAGACACACAGAGGGAAGGTTAATACTCGCTTTTTGATTATCAACTCAGACAGGAGAAGAAGTCAAATCAAGGGCGGGGGTAATCTGGTCATTTCGACAGACGATGCGCTATCTAAATACAAGCCTAGCTCCAAGACTGGAGCACAACAAAACACAACAGAAAATTTACAGTGTAGGGTCGATCATAGGGATATTTGAAATGAAGTGGAGTCTGTATGTGAGCAAATAAAGTATCATACTATAGCGGATGAGCAAAAGAGGAATAGCGCCAATTGCACCAAATGCTGACTTCGTGACTCGTACCTCCATGGTTACTTTGGTGGGTCTAGACCATGCCTCGGCCTATTCGTCCTATCCCTCGTCAGCCGACCTAGTATTGTTTTCCGACGCCTGCGTGAATGCGTGATTATAGCAACTGCGGATGATTTTTGTGCAGCACATTAATGTCGCTGTGTTCGCCTGATGTTGCTGATGGTCGTTTTCTGGTGTTACATGCACGTGATGCTCATCAACGGACCAGTAACTGTAGAGGCGTTAGACGTGTGTATCTATGTATGTGCAAGTTGTAGTGTGTGTACAGTAGTTGGCCTAAAGAGGAAGTAGTAGATGAATAAGCAAGATGCATCAACATAGGTATAGTACTAGTTCTCTTCTCTATTCTACTGTACACTAATATATATATCTGGGATATCCACTAGCCTTGAAGCATGATTAATCCTTTTGTTGTTTTTTAGCTTTTCTTCAGTTGTTCAGCTTCAATGCTAGTGTCAGCCTCACACCAGTTACTACAAACTACTAGCAACCAGACACTGCAGCTATGAGAACCACTAGAGCAACTATCATGCAGATAATACACTACACCAAGCCCACTGCTATTCCATTTTACTTAGTCTTAATATCATCCTCATCCTTCTCATTACATGTTTTGGTCTAAGAGCCCACTGCTCTCATCTAACACATCTCTCAACCATCCCCACATCCTTGAACTCACACAGAAGCTCACAAGCCTCCATACAGCATTTTCTTTGTCATTGCCAGGTATCTACTCTACATGCCAGACCAGCCACATCCTGCTTTCTTTGAACCCTCTCTCTGTTGCACACCACATGCACTTGGTACCTGCTCATTCATCAACTTGAAACACTAAGGATGACAACAATCATGATTTGCTGCAATCCATGGCCTACAGAGACAGTATTCATGAGAGGAATTGTTCAACATGATAGCAGCAGCAACATTCCTCCCCACAGTGATCTCATTGAGCAGCAATAGAAGGTTTAGTGCTACTGCCTTTGTTGATCATACATCTGGCACCCCAATCTTGTACTCAACCTATGACTGGGTGAGGTGAGCTGCAGCTTCTGTAACCTCTGCAGGATTCTATGTTGAATCATCCATGGCCAGAGGAGGACTTGTGTGCAGGATATCCATGAGAGGCAGGAATTGATTGAGCCATAATTCTGGGTCTTGGCATCTCAGCAAAACAATCTAGGGTACTGATTTTAAGTTCACAGAATCTGGAGGGAGGGGGTACCCCCTCCAGACTTCAAACTGGATTGCATAAGTCTTAGCTATCATCAGCTTCTTGGCTGTTTAGATCTAGAGTCCATCTGGAGCTTCTAGATCCTTACAGGAAGTCACCCAGTCATGCAGCTATGATCAGCCTCTTTTGAACTGTGCTTTGTTATTCACAATGGCCTGCTGATGATCACATGGTGACATAATATACCAGTTCTGAGATGCCAACACCCCAGCAGGTGATCAAGACTGGCTGGAGCACAACCCTTACTATGGAGGAACTCAATGGCAACCACAATGACAAGGCAGTACAGTCTGATAGTGAAAACCAGGCAGAAAATTAGTACTATATATTGAAATAACAAGACTATGATAGGGGTTCTGCTGCACAAGAAACACCAAAAAGCATCCTAAAGCCAAGGACAAAGCTTAGCCCTGAAAAAACAACATGAGAGCAGAGGTGGAAAGTGAACTAATGCAGGTAGATGAAATTTTTAATTTTAAAAAGACTGGCTTGGAATTATACAGTAGTGGTGTATGGAAATGCTGTGGGCTTCCGTGCAAGTTCGAGTGTATGATGAGGTGGAGAGACAAACAAGACGAGAGCAGCAGGCTCCTAGCCTAAAACACGTAATGAGGAGAAATGATGATATTAGAACTGCGTGAAATGGGATAGCGGTGGGCTCATAACATAGAATCTGCATGTGGTCTGGTAGCTCATGATAGCTCATAGTCGCTGGAAAGTAACTTGTAGTAACTGGGAAGTAGCTAGAGAGGAGGGGCACACCCCTGACTCCTTAAATACAGTAGTCGTGTATGTACATTGCTCCATCTCAGAGCTCTGTCTCCTTGGCAGCATTCGCGTAGGCATAGGTATTAGTATAGTATGTTATAGATGTCGTATTATGCTATGTGCTATCAGATTGTTCAGGCATATGGCTGTTAAGTACATAAGTAACCTAGATCATCAGTAGCCTGCTTGCAGGTCTTACAGTGGAGTGATCGAAAATGTATCCATAATCATATACTCGAAGACGAAAGTTTGCGTGCATGTCGGTGTTTGCTGAGTTGCCTAAAATGGAAGTAGTGAGTCGTGCATATGCCATTTTTCAATTCCAGCACCATATGGTCAAAGTCGAGTACCTTCAGAGAAGACCAATTTAGACAGACAGCCGCAGCTCTGCTCTTCTCCCCATTCACTGTAAGACCTGCAAGCAGGCTACTGACGATTTTGGACACACAAATCTAGGTTACCTACTTACTTAGCAGCCGTGCACCGGAACGGTCTGGCAGCACATAGTACAATATGTCTATAACGCACTAAAACTACGCTATGTGAACGCTGCCAAGGAGACGGAGCAACATACATACGAGACTACCATATTTAAGGAGTCGGGGGTGCGCCCCTCCTCTCCAGCTACTTTCCAGCCATTACGAGTATGACCTACCTTCCAGTTACCACAAGCCATCAGTCGAATCACGCAGATTCTACGCTACGCCGAGCCCACCACTATCTCAGTTTCATTTCTCAATATCATCTTCATCCATTCTATTACGTGTTCTAGCCTAAGAGTCCGCTGCTCTGGTCATACACGTCTATCGAACCACCTTACACCTTGAACTCGCACGGAAGACATATACATTCCGTACATCGCGATACTCTTGGTACTGTACTACTGTAGCATCATATGAATTTCATTTTGAGCTTTGTCGCCTTGTAGAACACAGACCCCAGATGAGTTCGTCCAGGGACTATGTGCGGTAAAATGTGGTTGTATACACGAAAAGTCCAGAAACATAACACCAGTACCATACAAAGCATCATCCCTTGTATCTGCTACAAACCTTCAGCGTTCAATTCCGGTCGCATCGAGCGTGTTCTTCGAGTCGCGCGTATCATAACCAAGGTTGCCTCCTTGACCGCTTCCTGTGCGTAGTCGCATTTTGGCAAACTTTTATTGGTGAGGAGCTTGTTGAGTTTGCGGATGGATTGGCGCAGAGCAGTCCAATCGCCCTGCGTATGTATCGAAGATTCAGGGGAGAAGGAACGTTGTAGTTCCTCCGCTCTGCTCTTGAAGGATCTGATTCAAGTTAATGTCATTCTTCAGCACGCGCGGAGACTATGAGAGATGGGAGAGCGCCGACATACTTCAGCTCCTCCTCACGGCTCTTGACTTCGGCGAGAGCATCCAGATCTAGTGCCGAGCCTTGCTTCCGCCTATCCTTCAGTAAGCGCTGCTCCTCGCGCAATCTTGTTTGGACCAGTTCTAAAGCTGTAAGGAAGTCGGGATTGCAGCATAGGAAAGCGGCCCGGTACTTGTAGTCTGATCGAATAGTCATGGCTTTCTCCTGACAAGCTCCGTAAAATCGGGCCCGGATCGCAGGTATACCAACCAGGCTCCTTGCAACAGCCATACGACCAAGGGCCCGGCGCCACACCTTCTGGATAGCCATCGCTGCGCGCTCAACTGCTGGATCATTGAATTTGTCGTCACCCTCATGAGCTGCCTCCTCGAAGCCATCACTCCGTCCTTCGTGAGTGCTTGCTAGTGGGGGAACGGTGTGACTGACGCTGTCTTCGTTTGCATCGGCGTGACGCTCGGCAATGTTGACTCCTTCAGAGGGCACAGGTAATTGGGTAATTATGCCTGTATGATTGAGCAAAGCAGCGACATCATCACGTTCTTGATACTTCAGTAGGCGCACTCCGGCCACGTGCTGACGAGGGAGAGGAATCGTTGCCAAGTGTAATTGAATCAGCTCGTCCAGCGGCGTCGCTGTAGAATTCAGTGTCACATGAGTCAATTTGGCCCAGCTTTCCGCTTCCAGGAATCTATATGCGATAAGGAAAAATACAGGCTATGCTCGAAGTCAAGCAGACATACCGACGTCCGATGAAGGCAAAGGAGCCGCTAACATTACGGAGGCCTCGAATTGATTTGAAAGTATTCATAATGTCACCTCTCAAGCTTGAAACTGGAATGTTGTAGCCAACTGCTTGGGCGGTCAGACGTCCTGCCACAACACTCATGGTAAAGAACAGCCACAGCCACTTACGAATGCACAGTGCTCTGCAACTATCAAGACGTTCAGGCATCGAGCAAGGAGTAGATGCTATCGTGTACTCACATTCTGTCCAAGCCAACTTCGTCCAAGATGTCTCCTGGAAGGTCTCTAAATTCGTAGAACCAAGGGCCCGATGCTTCATTCATCAATGACACATTGCAGCGATAAGTTTGGTTAGAAGGATCAAATTTCCACAGCCTTGTGAGCAGCTTCTTGATGATTCCGGGCAGCAACCGATAGGATTGAGTGTCCGTGTTCCTGAACCTCTCGAGGTCTTTCCACAACTCCATAATCCAGCTTCGCGGCAGGGTGACACCATGTAGGCTGTGCTTATCTGCGTCGGTCATGGACAAAATGAGCAGGCCGCATAATTGTTCGAAGAACTTGCAGAGAGCCCCCAAGTCAACTGGGACCTCATTCTGCACAATGTACCTGTATACGATATGATATTAATAGGTAAACCGGTTAAAAGTGCAGCTACATACTCGAAGAACAAAATTCCGTGCTTGAGATTGACACCGGAACCTCCTCCGAAAAAGTCAAATAATCTACGTAGAACATAAAAGGGAGCTTGACCTGATCGTCTGAGAAGCAAGTCTGGATGGACTTCGGGCTTACGCGAACGAGGCACTCGATATGCGTCACGAACGGCAGGAATTCGCTCAAGGCAGTCGTGGATAAAGTGTTCGTCCAGATGGAAGCCGATGTTCGTGGCCTTTAGGACATTCGTCACAAATCGTGCCTGAAGCTCCGGTCTCGAGGGATTCAAAGTGAACAAAATGTCCTGTATCCATTGCTTGACGATGGAGAAACCCGTATTAGCTTCTGGAATCATATCTAGTTGTAAGACAGATATGGAGCCGTTAAGATAAAACAATGGGTTTAGAGCACTCTCCAGTCGTGCCAACCATGTTCTGACCAAAAGTGTGTTGGGTAAGTGTTGGCGCACAAGTCCCAGTAATATCCGCACTTACCGCCTCTTCTTGATACGCTGAGGGAATTCTTCACAGCGTGGAATGGTGTGAATAGAATGAAGGATGACGATCTGCAATAGGTAAAACCTAACTCTCCGGTTGAACCACTTGCTATCCAAGTCATGCGCCACAGTTTGCTTGTGTTGAGTGCGACAGCGGCCAGTCACTACGAGACTAAGACAAGGCTGGAAGACGTTGACCCTATAAAAGCGAGCCTCCTCCGAGTTGACCTTCACGCGTAGTCGTCTGCTGAGAGCAGCCTGGAGAGAGTCCAGGAATTCTCCGTTAGAAACGATAGCTAGTTGTTGACCTGTGGCATCATCGCGGCAGTGGCGGGTAATATGGTACGCAAAGGTACCGCTACGGACTTGGACATTATCCTCTCCTGCAAGCGAAAATGCGAAAAGCTTTCGAATAGAATCAGCGAGCCAGGGACTGGTGTTGCAGGAAAGCTGTTGGATTAGCCGCGTGTAATGGCTGAAGAGGTAGAGGGACTGTAATACGCTATCTTCGCTGTCCGATCTTAGTTGTGACAGATCATCGTCAGCAAAGAGGTTGTCCAAACATAGAAGAGCCGCCGCCTCGATGTTGCCGAAATCCGTGGATTCTTCCTTTTTGTCCAAAAGGCCGCAATACTGTTGTGCAAGTGTTTCCAATGTGGTTTTATTGTGGCAAAGGATTGCCATAAACAGTGCAAACTATATAACCATTAGTGAAGGACAAACGATTCGGCACGCTGAGGGAGAACATCTACCTCAGATTGGTCCTCATGTGGTATAGCTGTCTTCGATTTCTGAAGAAGCTCGTCTGTCAATTTGGTGACGTCTGACAACAGAATATCGGAATTGTCGGGCCAATTACTAGTAGCGTAAGAAACGTTGTCCCAGAGGGTGAGTAAGATATAATCCTTCGCCTTTTCGATAGACTCAGGATTGGCTTCATCCTTGAGGAGTGACTCGACGGCGCGCAGCTTCTGGCCTTCCTTCCAATACTCCTCAGCAGCGGCTGGACGATCGCCGTCCTCTTCCAAAACTTCTGCACGAGCCATGCCGAAGTCGTGCTCAATCATGAATTCGTGCTGCTCTTCCTGACTAGAAAAGAGCTTCGCTGCTTCTCTGAGATCCGATCTCCATCAGTACCATCCACTGCACTATCATACTGAAGAAATTCTCACTTGAGTTTGTGAGCGTTAAGATAGACATACTTCCCGAGCGACTTGATCTCGCCGACTAATTCAGGGTCCATGGAGACATGATGCGACATAACGAGTGCAACCGCTTCGTCGAGCATCTGTCCTTTCATGTACTCCGTGGCCGCTTCATTATATTTGAAGGCCTTGACGTACGCCTCGGCAGCTTCTTGACGTTTTGTGGCGATGGAGAAACATTTGCCGGCGGTTATAAAGAAGTTCAGTTGCTCGTTTGTGTTCATACTGACCTCCGCACATCGACAGAATGCAGTCGCAGTGTCGACATAAGCCTCCATACGGCCCTTAGCTCTGAGTGGGACTTTCTCAGCATCCTGATGAAGAGCATAAGCGTCGGCAATTCGAGCTGACGTCTCCATGTTGGCTTTCCGGAAGGCAATCCCGGCTTCTTTGTAGAGTTCACGGCTGAAATAATCCTCGGCAGAGATGGCCCATTCTTCAGGAAGAGAAGGCTGGGCGAAATCTCCGAAATCATTGACGAAGGATTGGTCGTCGATGAGGCCTTCCTCAAGCCACCAGGTCTATCAATTCAACTTCAGAAACGGTATTGAAGGATATCGAGCATCACAGGAGTTCACTCACCTTTATAGCTTTCGCCGCGTCTGATTGGTCGACAAGCCAGAGATTGTTGCGAGCTCTGGTGATCGCAACGTACAGAGATTTCAGCTATGTATACGATACCTGGGGATTAGGTGTGCTCCAGTTGGAGACGGGTAGAGATAGTACCTCATATACCAGACCGGCTAGTTTGGTACCATACAGATCTTGTCTATCACCACTTCGCACCCAACGCATCAACTTACCCCACTGAGATGCATCGAATGAAGAGTCCTCAAAGAAGTTGTACAGCAAGACCTAGGAATGATGAGCCATACTGACGTCGAACCAAAGCAAGACTCGTGAAGTACGTACGTCATCATATTCTAATCCCTTGCTGTCATAGATTGACCTACAAGGACAAACCCTTCGATATCTTGAGTGGCCATTATCGAAGATGGCACAGCTTACAGGATGATGCCGACAGTCCCCATCTTCTCTATCAGGCTATCACGCGCAGCCTCATTTCTGACCAATATGCCTGATGTTCATAATTTAATTGAAAGATTGACGCTGCGACCTGGCAACCAAGCTTACACTGCTTTGCCCCTAACTCGACGAAGCTACCCCTACCAATAGCATATGAGATGCGAGCTGAAAAGCGTTCAGATCAAATTGGCATCAACGTACCCTGGTCCAGAGAAGATATCCTCGAAACTGCCAGATGCCCAATCATTCAAGAAGACAGGCTTGCAGCCATCGACAATAGCCCTTTCTCTGTCCAGGGCATCAATCGAGGATGGCCAGTATGTGGTGAGCAACTTGACGATGGTATGTGCGCAATTCACGATACCACCATGAGATCGGAAGTTGGTGGAAAGATGGAAGAATGCCGGCCTGTTAGTCGGCAGCCGTTGTTCGCGACGGTCGCTGATCGATGTCTACACAAAGAGTTTTGAGCTAGATAAAGCATAGTGACAACACCGAAAAGTAGACCTCATGTCGGTACAGGAACGCCGTCAAATCTTGGAAACGGAAGGCACTTCCATACGATATTGTCTGGGCTGTATCGCCAGCCCAGAACAACCCATCTGGGTTCCCGCAGATGTTTCGGAGTACTGAAAGGTCTCAGAAGGGACGACAAAAGAAGTCGTATTCACACATTGAACTCTTACAGAAAATGTCGATTAAAAGATTATCCTGGACCTCGTCGACATAGCTGCAATGGCATCAGTGCCTGAATTGTTTGATAGGCGCGAATACGTACAGATAATCAACAGTCTGTCCAGTAAGCCCATTTCCACGCAAAGCCTTGATCAATCTATGAGTCCTGATGCACGGAAGATCAGTGCTACTCGTGAGCGCGGATATAGAAGACAATCACCGGTCTGCGATGTCGCGATGACCGAATCGGTTCTTGTACTTCAAGTACATGCCAAAAAGTTCATACAATGTCTCGCGCTGATCCATGAACGCCATGTGACCAGGAGCCTCTCCACTAACGTAGGCTTCATAACTGAGCATGCCATTCTCCGTTTTCAAGGTGGCTTCAGATCCTCTGACAACACCTTCGTAGATGCAAGGATCAGTGCTACGAGGTAACAGATGATACAGTAAGTCACATACCTAGAATCTCACTATACACTAGGGAGGGTGCTGTGACAACATAAAGTCTGAATGCAGCAAGCCATACAAGTCTGAACAAAATGCCCACCAAACCTAAGCTTCTGGGGCCTGCCGGACATTCTGCGCCAGTATTCGCGTTCAAAGATTGTGTATGATAGCTCATTACTCTCATGCTGCATGTATCGCGACAACACCGCCGCTCTTCGGCTCGAAGTGCGACGGGGAGGTGGCGCGGGAGGAAACAAGTCAGCCTCCAGCAAGCTCATTAGCTATGATACAGCAACAGTCAGCGAGTATAACAGGCAAAAGAAGTGTGCTCACCGTGTCTATAGTGATGAAAAGAGGGAAGTGCTCCTCTTTCAGTTCACTGTACTTTTTTGGCAGATCGTTACGCCAATCCGATTCTTGACTGACGCTAACCAGACCTCGGGCACCTCGCGATTTCTGACGCTCCAGCATGTCAGTAATGTGCTTCGGCATGTCCGATTCATCAAAAATAGACTGGATGAGCTTGTAGAAATAGCCTTCGACATTCTCGGCTAAGTTGCGTGATTTGGTGATGAATAGCTGACGCGGACGAGCATCAGTGGAACCTCTAAGCTCCCAAGCTCTTTCTATTCCAAACATCTTGAAGAGAATGGATGTTGTCTTTCTGAATAAACGAAATCGCTTCAATAAGTCATGTAGAAAGATAGGCAAGAACGTCATACCCCGTGCCACTACGCCCTAAAACGTAGCATGAATGTGTGTGCTCGATTACTTCCTGCTCTTGTGACCTGAAGGCCGAGGTAAAGGATGTTCAAAGTTTAGAGGTAATATTATACATACGACACTCTGAAGACGTGCGACACGTTTCTACCCTCGATAATGCCTACGAGACGGTGGATGAGACACGCTAGCACTTGGGAGAACGACCATACCTTGGAGAACATACTAAGCCACATATGGATGGGACGGGATAAGGATGCAAGCGAGTCAGTACGGTCACGAGATAGACAGACAACGGCCAAACCTGCGAGATATTGGTATACTTTTCCAAGCTTGTATAGAAGCACAATTATTGCGAGTTCAACCTGGTAACCAGCTTGGATACTTACGCTAAAAGATTGTGAATCTGATCAAACGCGATGAGGCTTGGCAACATGCCGCGTGGCGGACACGAAACAACTAACCTCTTTTTGGTCTTCTTTATCCATCGGAATGTTGTATTCGTCATCAGTACCGTCGACAACTGCAGAATCAGGCGAATGTGGCGTATAAACATCGTTCCCGATGTGCGGTGCATGGCTTCGGATCCGGCAGCTTCGCACAACATCAGATCAAGATGTGAGATGAAAGCCTGTTCACTTACTTTGCAACATAGCCTTTGCCTCTACGCGCAAGATGACGACTCAACTTGTTCCACAGCTGCCGGCGCGGATATGGATTGTGAGCAAATTCAAAAACAGTAAGCGCTGACAGAACTGTGAGATTATGATGGGCATCGTGCTAGAGATCCTTGCATTACCTTGCTCCCCGAACTGATGACGAGAACATAAGCATATTGAGAAACAAATGAAAAAGCAGAGCATACGAACGTTGGACTGGAAATCCTCGATGTAGTCTACTTGATACTGTAAACCAAGAGGGGTCGATTCAACGACAACGACAATACAGCATCGTTAGACCAACAAGAAACCTACAACGATGCGCAGGTCCCCAGGGAGCTGAGCACAATAGATGTGTACTGGCGTATTGTCATTCGTCAGCCTCCTCTGATTTGCCAATGAGAATTGTCCATTCGATAATTCCCTGGGTGAGGGTGAGTTGATACCATTGATAAATAAAGGGAGGCCGAGCGTACTTGAGCTTGTTTATGATAATATCAAACATCTTAGTATTGTCGCGCTGGAATTTATACAGCATGTCTATGCCCCTCCCCGACAGATATATCTTCCAGTCCCCGAAGCCTTCAGCGGCTTCGAAGTCCAGGTTTGCTCTTAGACCCTGGAAGTCTGTCGGAGCCAATGGGGAGGGGAAAATATTATAATCAGACATGTTGTTGGTTTACAAAAGAGAGAGACGCGGGTCCCGTGGGTGGACGGTTTGGATAACGAAGTATATATATTGACGCAAGCTACAGTAAGCAACGAGGCAACGCATGCCGCTCGGTTGCGGAGAACCCTACCTTGGACGTATATGCGGCGCAATTGACCTACCTGTTTCGTACACAATGTCGTACGTCCACGTCTAAATATCCATCACGGTGCACAGATAACCTACCGTCTGAGAATGCCGAACCCTAGTGCGGCGAACAATGTGAAAGAGGCGAAACAGCATGATATACTAGGCTTCCTAGGACAGCAATAGCAGTGCATATGAGCGCATACAGCCTGCGAAAGCGACGGCGATGATATGACGGAGATGATGTGAGTTCTGCAGTACCACGACGGCGTGTGGATCACAATTGACCTATTTGCATAAAGCTTTCCGTTCTGATGAAAATGTGATCAGCGACAAATGAAGCGTGGGAGTATAATTCCAAGTATGGTATCTGTGCATATCCTTGACGGAGTCTGAAAGTCGCGTGGTGGTCTGAGGACAAGCTACGTCTCGTCATTGTCAGCTAATCTTCTGTTGTCTATTCTATATTGGACGCTATTCGTCGTATGTCTTTCCTCTTTTATTTCTGGGTTCGTCTCATGCAGGTATACCGTCAATGCAGATTGTAGAACACCGCAACGATGCCTCCCCCTCACTATGACTTTCTCATCAAAGTGCGTCGTAGATCAGCCTTCTAATGTCCCCACCGTGCCTCATACCTTTGCACCCAGCTTCTACTCATTGGGGACTCTGGTGCGTACAATACATCTACAGCCTACAAGGCGTCCAGCATGGTAACGTGCGTGCGCACGCAGGTGTTGGGAAATCGTGTCTCTTGCTCCGTTTCTGTGACGACGCTTGGACGCCGTCCTTCATCACTACCATTGGTATAGATTTCAAGATTCGCACGATTGAGCTGGATGGAAAGCGCATCAAGCTGCAGATTGTACGTCCTCACTTTTGTGCTTTGTTGTGCACATGCTGGACACGACGATGCTGCAGTGGGACACTGCTGGCCAGGAACGCTTCCGGACCATCACGACGGCCTACTACCGTGGAGCTATGGGCATCCTCCTGGTGTACGACGTCACCGATGAGCGGTCATTCAACAGTATGTGCTACCCGGCTTGCTTGTCTGTTGATTGAATGGATCATTGACCTGTTGTCACGATGCAGACATCCGCACCTGGCACGCGAACATCGAGCAGCACGCCTCTGAGGGCGTGAACAAGATCCTTATCGGTAACAAGTCGGACTGGGTGGACAAGAAGGCGGTCTCTGAGGATCAGGGCCGCGAGCTCGCAGATGAGTTGGGCATCAAGTTCATGGAGACGTCTGCCAAGGTTAACGAGGGCGTTGAGGAGGCATTCTTCACACTGGCGCGGTCAGTCCAGCCGCAGCATCTTTCACTCACTATCACTTTTTCTTACATTGCGTGTGGTGTGCACGGACGTATCCAGTGATATCAAGGCGCGCCTCATCGACTCGCAGGCGGACGCGGCGGGTGCACCAAGTGGTCCCTCAGCAGCTGACGGTTCCGTGAAAGTCAACCAGCCCGCAGCGCCGACTGCGTCCAGCTGTTGCTCATAGACGAGTTCGCATACCACCGTATGCTTGCTTGTGCCCGCCTTCGCATCGTGGTGATCGTGCATGGTTTTTTTGGTATAGACTTGTACGTATATAGCATACACGCCTCGGTACTTTCGCCGCTACTCGATGGTTCCTTCTCCATCCACCATTTTCCTTTGATTCCCGTAGTTGGCACCGTTACCATCTCCCGCACTCAGCACAGTCCCATTTTGTAATGCATGCCATGTACTGATGGACATAAAAGCAGCGGTGAGAAGACGCGAACTATCCAATCTAAAATGTCCACACAATACGTTGAGCTTTGGGAGATTAGAGGGCTCCTGGCGGCGCCTGTGCACCCTCAGTCAACGATGCTGGCGTTCCAGTTCCCGCCCCACCACCGCCGCACGCGCTCGCTGCCCCACTCATCGTACTCTGCGCGTGTCACCCCAACTGAGCGGAACGCTGGCGTGCGCGCGAACGCCGCCATCCCGCGCCACGCGTCGAGCACCGGGTCCGCAGCGCGCACGATCTCAAGCGGCATCTCGGGCGGGAGGATCGGGCGCAGTGTCGCGTGGAGGCGATCGGCGAGTCCAGGCAACCGCGCGGGCGCACCCGTTAGGAAGACGTTCTGCAATGCCGCCGTGTCAGTGGTGATAGCGGTACCAGACTACATGGCGGGCCGGCACACCTTGACGAGTTGCCCGCGCTCGGGTAGCGCGAACGTTCCGAGCACGTTCTGCAGCACCTCGCCGAGCCCCGCACAGTCGACACCGGCCATGCCTGGCGTGAACCATGCCTCGCAGACACGCCACCGCTCCGTGCTCAGGTGAATTCGTGTGTTACCTGTCAGTGACATGTTTTCGAATTTAGCTGGTATATGATAAGAGAGAATGCGGCACACCTTGCACGTCTCCGTCCTCATATTGCGGCCGGAACGCAGACATGAGTGCGGACCGCTGTGATGTGAGCGCTGCGTGTGTGTGCGCCGGCGTGAATGTCGGATCGTGGGAGAGCAGCTTTTGCTCCACTGTCTGCAGCTGTATCGTGTCATCTTCTTCGTCGGACGACGGCGCTGCCGTGTTCTGTTCGTCATGTCAGGCATACGCGCAAAGGCAAATAAACAACAGATTGAAGACGCACGATCTTCCGGTAAATTGCCCAGTCCGCATCATCTGCGCCAAACATGTCTTCTAGACCAGAAGTAAGAACCAGTGCATCGGTGTCATTTGGAGACGCAGAAAAACTCACCGCCGCCATTTTTACGCCGCTTCTTCGGGACGCGCTCGTCTGCTGCAAGCGTCGCGATGTTCTTCATCCGCGCCTGCGATGCCGCGCTTTTGCGGTCGCTTAAAGCCACCCGCCGCCGAGTGCGCTCCTTGATGCGTGATATAATAACCTACCAATGACTTGTCGGAGTGTGTTCGTGTGCAATTTAAAGCTGTGAATACGCACCTCCTGCTCACGCCGCAACTTCCCAGCCCAGCCCACCAAATCGCGCTCGCGTTCTTCCTCTTCGCGCTTCTCCTCGGCCTCTTTCTCTTCGCGCTCCTTCTCCTTCTCACGCCGTGCGCGGGCACGAGCTTCGAACCCGGCCTTCATTAGCTTTTGTTTGCGCTTCTCTTTGAGCCCCTCTTCATCAAGCTGTAAAGTTGTACGTGAGCATCAGACAGTCGCAATGCCGTCATATGCCAACTCTTACGTCTGCGTCAGGCACATCGACCAAAGGAAAAGATGGTTCTTCCTAAAGACAGTGTGAGTACATGTATCGCCATCAGGGCGGTTACACACATGCCATCAGGGCGGTTACACACATACCATTGGTTCATCTACCTCTGCTTCCTTTTTTCGTATCCGCTTGAGATTCGCCTCGAGCTTCTTAATTGACTGCTCCAGCGCAGCATCATCACTTATGCCTTCCTCTTGCAACGTGTTCTGATAGTCGGACATGAGCATGTTGAACACACGGACAAGCGATATCACCCTACCTGCCATTCTCGTTTGCTTTGCTCAGCCCTCCTTTCGCGCAGGTCAGTGAGGTAGCGCAAATCGTTTTCTTTCGTCTCAAGCTGGCATACCATGATGTCCGTTACCCTGCACAATTGACTGAGAGGTAGCACACACCTTTTCCAATCTCGCCTTGGCGGCTATCTCCTGCAGTTTCTTGCCTTGTTCGCGCTTACGCTCCGCAATGCGTGCAAGCTCTTCCTCCGAGCGCTCGTCGGCGACTGGCAGCGCGTATGGAAATTGTATGATGCGCTCGACGGCACGGATTTGGGCTGGATCGCGCAGTCGCCGCAGAAGCCCTATATAGTCTGGCGCGAACTCGCAGCACGTCTGCAGCATCCACTTTGACCGAGCTATTAGCACTCGCCCGAGAAGACGAGCAGCGCGCGTAACATACGTTTGTTTGAGCCGTCGTGACGCGTGTGGAGAAGGTGGGATACTTGAGTTGAATGAGTTTGAGAAGGTATTCCGTCGATTGTTGTGTACCCCACGGTATCCTGAGGGTATCGTCTGTCACTTTGTCGCACCAGCGTGGGAGCGACTGCGATGCCTCTTGTACATAGGGTTGCTTACCGTTTCGCATGACTCATGATTCCTTTGCCGCTTAGCATGGGTATCACCGAGGTCGAGGCGGTGTTGAACGAGATGACGATCCCGTTGGCAGAGAATGGGGATTTTGGCGCAGGCAGGTTGTTTTGATAGAATGACATGACAGAATCGACAGTGTATGCGAGCGAGGGCACGGAGTATAGTTCGAACATCAATTCCGACGTCACTGCATCAGGAGAAGGATTTAGCTACGAAGGTAGCTTGTTGGCGAAAGACCACTCACACGCGCGAGAGTGCAGGGGCGACGCCAGACGTTCAGTCATAAATACCGGGTGCTCAACGGTGGGCGTGTCGATGCCCAACTGTATGAACACGTAGTCTATCGCATGCTCCTACTCCCGCCGCACCTGTGTCAATCCAGCTTACAGCGCCCACTCTACTCTCGACAGCCTACTCACCAGCGCATCAAAGTTCAACAGTACATCGCACTCCCAGGGTGCCCTTGCCTGCCCCCGCGCGCCACTCTCCGTCTCGATCGCATCGCCAAAGAGCAGCAGTTGGCGTCCGTGCTTGCGTTCCTTGTACTTCGCGACGACGTTGGGGGTAGTACGTGGCGCGTCTGATGTAGCAAAACCAAAACGGAGGTTGCTGGATCCATTGTCGATGATGAGAGGAGTCCCAGTTCCACTCAACGGCACGTAGGAAGAGGGTGAAGAGGGTGAAGGCGGAGAGATCGTTGGAAAGAATAAGATGTTCGAAGTGAAGTTAGAATCGACCATCGTTCACGACGTGATTTGGAAAGTTGAGTGATGGTCACCTATCAAATCCTAAATGTTGTAGAGGTAAAACATGACTTACTACAGACATATAGCGTCATGCAGCCATCCACTAGACAAGTCTAGTCTGCTGACATAATGTTACAAGCTCAACTTGAAGCACAGGTACAACAACGTAACGACAATTCAGGTTAGCTCGTGTCTTCCGCGGGGCAATCGTGTATGTACTATCGTCCGAGGTATCTATTGTACAGGTCCAGGGGGCCCCAGCGGAAAGGACGCAACGTGAGGGATGGCATACACAGAAGCAAGATGCCACAGCGATTAACGACCGCCATCCCTGCCTTCGAGAGCCCACGGTACTAGTCTCCGTAGCTGATCTCGGCAGACGACCGTGAGTCATGCCAAACACTCAGGTGCGTCTTCTTGACCTGTGCAGTACACACAGAGCGAGGTGATGTTCGACCTCCTGTGCATGCTCGGCGCGGAAATTCTGTACCCCATGCCTGCGGTCGCGTACCAGAACCTGACGAACTACAACCACCAGAGCGCGACTTCACCGCGGTGTAAGACCTGCAAAGCAGGCTATTGACGATCTTGGACATACATTTAGGTTACTTGCTTACCTACTTACTTACTTACTTACTTACTTACTTACTTACTTACTTACTTTACAGCCGCGCGCCGGGACGGTCTGGCAGCGCGTAGTACGATACGACGACTATAACATACTATACTAATACCTACACCTATGCGAATGCTGCCAGGGAGACAGAGCTCCGAGACGGGGCAACGTACATACGCGACTACGGTATTTAAGGAAATCAGTTCGACAACACGGCGAATGCGGACATGCACTTCTGCACCACGGCTCGGAGCTCTAGGAGCAGACGCCGGGTAAACTCGATGTGTTTGCCTGCACGACGGGCCCAGGCGGAACACTCGCGGGTGTCGGCCTGTTCTTGGACGAAAAGAGCGAGGGCAGAATGCAGGTGTGGCTTGTGGACCTGCTGAGGAGCGTGCTCAAGAGCTATGTGACTAGTGGGGGATATTTGCAGGGGCAACTCTATCACAGAAGGTTCCCCGTCCTTGTGGTCTTCCTTGTCCATGCCCACGCGTTGTGGCTTCCAGGCATCGGCCAAGGCCGGGTAACGAAGAATTTAGGCACATTCGCAAATAACTTGTCTGGCGCACTGCATATTCCCGACCAGGACTCAATATGGTTTACAAGCTCTTCTATATATAGAGGGCATCTACGTCGGCGTAAGTTCTGCCCTCAACATGGTCGCCGCGGTCAAGCTGGCAGAGCAGCTTGGTCCAGGTGGGTGAGCAGCATCTATGATTTTCCCAACTCTTCGCATGTGTTCGCCTCCTTCGTAAGGCAAAATGATCGCTGCCGTTCTCTGCGATGGTGCATACCGATACTAAAGTCTGTTCTCGAAGTGATTATTGGAGAAGCAGTGTCTTGTACAGGGAATATCAGAACGTCTGAAGAATTATACTGTGTTGGATTGGTTGACTGATATAGAGCTTGATCTATGTATGAACGGCATACACTTCGACGTCGTGAATTCACACGAAGCACTCGTGTTGGTGACCCTTCAAAATCTATTTCACCACGCACATATCGAGATACCTAGCACCGCCTAGCCACGGTTCAAGCCGCGGACGTCCTTCACCCCAACAGCAGCCGCGATCTGGAAATGAGTCCACCAGAAGGATATATCAGCTTAGCCTGCAATACAACGACCGAATCAATGGATTAGTGGCTATGCCTGTGGGGGAAGAAATACCTAACCCGTCCATAGGCTCTATACTGGGTTGCAGTGTACGGAAGGAAGATGGCTTCCGTGCGAGTTCGAGGTATAAAGGTGGTTAGATAGACGTGTATGACCAGAGCTGCAGGCTCTTAGACTAGAACATGTAATGGGGAGATAGATGGTGATATTAGAACTGCGTAAACTGGGATTGCGGCGTGCTGCGTAGCGTAGAATCTGCGTGACTCGACTGGTAGCTCGTGGTAGCTCGTAGTAGCTCGTGCTCGAAATGGCCGGAAAGTAGCTCGTCGGTAACTGGAGAGGAGGGGCACACTCAGACTCCTTAAATACTGTAGTCGCGTATGTACGTTGCTCCGTCTCGGAGCTCTGTCTCCTTGGCAGCGTTCGCGTAGCGTAGTATAGTATGTTATAGTCGTATCGTACTACGCGCTGCCAGATCGTTCCGGCGCGCGGCTGTAAAGTTAGTAAGTAAGTAACCTAGATCGTCAGTAGCCTGCTTGCAGGTCTTACAACGGGTCGGAGACAATTGAAATGGGCTGCTGCCAGGCACAAGCCCCATGTATACGATTCTTATCCCTGAATCCATGTATCTCATATGGAGACTGCGCTGTGGGTGGCGCATAGACCGCGAGTCTGACCTGGCTTGGCCCCACACGAAAGGCGATGTAAGACCTGCAAGCAGGCTACTGAAGATCTAGGACGTACTCTCGGGTTTCTTACATGTTTTACAGCCGCGTGCCCGAACGATCTGGCAGCGCGTAGTACAGTACGACGTCTATTTTACCTTATCATCTCTACGGTACGCGTATACAACCCCGGGCCCCGTCTAATACTTACTATACTAAGTACCTACTTCATACGCGGACGCTTCAGGGGACAAAGCTCCGACACAGAGCGATGTACATACGCGACTACGGTATAAAAGGCGACTGGGGTGTGCCCCCCTCTCCAGCTACTATACAGCGAAAACACCCGCAGATGTTGTTGAAACGAGTGGTCGAACATACACGACGAAAAAAAACATTTGCACGCTTCCTCTGGGCCCGACAGGGGGAAAGGACAATCGCACAAGAAGCATACAAAACAGAGTAGCTAATTTTATGTGTACCGACTCTGCATCCGCACTGCGAGCTCACATGAGCTTGCACGGGCCAAACTTGGTGTCCAACAGATGTCTGAATATTGTCAATGCTAAGCTATACTTACTGACAAACAGGGTATGCTACTTGTTCAAAGCACTGCCTTCACTAACTGTCTGACTTCAGTAGGACTTCTGGCTCATACATTGACAAGCATTTGATACCAGTCATTCATCATATGTCTTAGACTTCACTCGACGTACCCTTCTGTAGGCATTGTGACTTCACGTCCGATGACAAATTCCATTTGGTAGACGGCAGACTGGCGCATCCGGCATGCTGTTCTACTGCAATAGTCTTACTTATCGCACTTATTAGGCTCATATCGCCAATCCTGTCCGACAGCGCAGGAGCTCGCTCTCAACTGCGCCTCAGGGCTTGGACGGATCCTCGGGATGAGGAGCCAGGTATGGGGTCCAACCGTGGTAGGGAGTTGGCTACTCTGCGGATCAGCATTCGAAGGCTCCTTCAAGCTCCGCAGGGCTGCTTCAGCCTGTCACGGTGATGTTACCCAAGCTACATTATTTGTATACCCACTAGTACTGCGTGGATGCGTTAGTTACCATTAACTACTGACGGAATCAGCGACGCACTTGGTATTGTGCTCACTTTTACACTGTACTTATGCTCCACACGACGACAAGGCATGCTCCGAGTCGCTGGATCTCAAGTTGACAGCCGCTGGCTTGGCCAAGCAAGAAGCTCTGCATACCATTTATGTCACACGGTCACTTTAGACTTGATGGCATGGCCTTGCATTCCACTTTTTCCTGGTCCTGGAGAGAATAATTAATTCGTGGTTTTGGAGTCGCCCTGGTGACTTGGAGCGTTCACAGCCAAGTTACGTATGTCTGAACACTTTGAACACATGGCATAGCTATGGACGGTATTCTTTGGGAACGCTGGGGCGAGCGCCGAGTTAACAGGTGATCTATACGATTATGGAAATCAGGTTACGCATCGCACTTATGAGGTAGACGCTGCTGCGGGATTCATCAATTGTTCTTCGGACACTGATAACCAGAACACGTTGCAGAAGCATGCGTTAAGCGAATATTGCCTTTCGCGCTATGTTCAACTCCTACTTAAGTGTTTCCTGAAGTGAAGTCGTATCTCGATACCACTCTCTTTCGTTCCAACAGCATGCATCTCAGAACGCTAAGCTCTCCAACCCAAGTGAGCAACCATGGTCCTTATGATGGCTGGCTGGATCATTTCTCCCCCGAGCAAGTCGAAAGCGAGGATGGGCTACAGAGGGCTCTCGACGTCCTGGAGGGCTCTATTGACCCTCATACAGTCCAATCCATCCTTGTATCAGCCATGGAACGTCGGCATCTTATAGAATTCATACTGTCGGGTACGTTACAATTTGAATAGCCTTAAAAACTCGTCTGCTGAACTTACGCCACAAAGCGATATCTGACAATGTCTTTGTCTTCATATCTTCGTGGATATCCGATCACTTCCCCACCGGTTTAAAAGAGTACAATGCGAACAACGTCATAATTCGGCTCGCAATGCGTCTCTGGACATCCTTGCTTTTCGTCCAGGACGAACGGAGCCTTACTCGCCCCATACATCTCGCAGTCCCAGTATTGGACAGTCTTTGTGTAATGTCGCAGGCTTTTGATCCAAACGAGACGCCTTCTGGAAGTCACTATACGAATTCTTCTCATTCCTCCCGAAAATCATCGCGTTCCTCGCAGAAGAGTGGTAGAAAATCGAGCCACGAGAGTGTGAGCATAGACCCATTGCCTTTCCGCAACCTCGGCGTCTCCGTGCCCATAAACCGCACAGAAGCTCTCGAACTAGCCGTCAAAGTTCTTTCGGCGCAGAGGGATCTACTCCAGGTTGTGTTGCTTTGTTTTCAACATCTTCAAGTCTCTCCTTCGATTGATGTTCTTTGTTGTCAGACGACTCTATGCTCGTTCCGCCGCGTCGACCTGTGCGGCGTTTTTAAGGAAAACTACATCGGTGGAATGGCCATGTCGATACCGCATACGGCGCAGTGCTTACAGCTCTCACCATTGTCGGATTGTCTGCCAGATGCTGGACCTTCTGCGCCGACGACTGCTTATCCCTGGGTGGAACCTCTGAAGGCGGCACGATACTTTGACAGTGTCAGGAGTAGCGATGTCGGAGATTGGCGTGTCCTCGTCTCCACAAGGGCAGAGCGTGCTTTGCGCGAATCATACAACGGAGACGCAACTACGTTCCGGATCAGAATCAAGAAGATCATGTATGAACCTCTTGTTTGTTATTCGTGACATCTACCTTCGTTTGTCCATACCTCGGTCCCACTCATACTGATCTCTTTTGCGTACAGGGAGCTGTCCAAAGGACATTTTTCGGACGACAATCACAAGAAGCTGACTGGGCCCAACACTCCAATACCCATCTTCGAGGCGAAACTAACCCGTGATTCGCGCATTGTGGTTAGAATACTCTCAATCTCTGTACGATACTTGTTTAACTTCTGCCTTAATAGTATCAGATTGACTGTGTGCCGGACGGCGGGGTATGTCCCTATACGTTGTGTGGCATCTCTAGTTATTGATCTCCTTTTAGACACTGAATGTCGAGCGGCAAGGCACATATGAACTATTGTCTGTTCGCATCGATGCTTACTGATCTGTCCTCGCAAACCGCAGTGATACGGATTTTTGGTATCTACACGCACACCCAGATCGATAGACGGCTTTGGGATTCTATGGGATACCAGCTAGGGAAGAATGGTAGGGAGTACAGGAAAAGGTGAGTGCACAATAGCTCAAATAGGTGCATTGGTGAATTCGTGCGAATCTAAGATGCTTGTTCCGCATCCCCGTCGATAAAGGGGACTCTGTATACTCCCCAGCATCCTTCCCACCTCTTCCGTCTTCCAAACCGGAATGTGAGGAAATGCACGTACCGGATCTAAGGATTGAAGACCTATCAGAGGTCTGTACAACGCGTATTACGATCGAAGTTATAATTCATGCTGAACATACATACTATAGCTGCATTCATTGCTAGTGTAAGTTTCTTGTTGCGATGGCGTTAGTCATTGACTGGGCTACTCTGCAGCCTCGAGAAATTCGTAACATTCTCAAAGGTGACTGGAAACCATCTCACGCTTAGATTCAATGATGTCTGACGTGAGCGTTTTCAGAATGTCATGAGAAGTATACCTTCGTCAACGGTTTCCCTTCCGCAATCAAACTCATCGCGGGGACAGGTATCCGTGGAAATTATCATATAGCCCCTGAGCTAGAACCCTCGTAAGGCCCACTCCGTATTGTGTCATCGTCTTAGAGAGACAAGTGCTCATCACATCGTCAGGCCGCAAGAACGCGAAATCATCGACCACGAGTACTCATGTTACGTTCTAGGACGAAGTGGGACTGGGTACGTCGCCAGCTCATTTTATACGTCGACACCTTTCTGAAAGTCACCGCCAGAAAAACGACGACTATGCTGTACAAGATGCTTGCGTATGAGTTTGCGTGGCATGAGAATCGCGACTTCACCCCGTCTCGCCCGCGCCAGATATTCGTGACGCAATCAATGAAACTAGCCGAAAAGGTAGGAAAGCAATTCAGGAAGCTGTCTGTAGGTATAGAGAAGGCAAAGCTCGATGTGTCGTCCATACAGCAGACCGAGCAGGACGAAGACAAAGGAAGGACGTTCAACGTCCGCGATGACGCAACAAACTTCTGCGACGATTTGCCTGGCAAATTCAGCGAATTGGATGCATCTCACTTTCCACTCTTCCTAACATTTGACAAGGTAGCTCGGTCCTTCACTCTGCCTGCAGGTGGTGCTTACTCGAACCAAATGTAGCTTTTATCCCTGCTCGAAGCCGATCTAGGGATAACATCGCATGGTGTCTCTGCGTCTGGTCCGGCTGCGCAGCTTAACCATGCAGACTCTATAGCACCCTCATCAATGAATCATCAACAAAGTCTCGCCGCACCTTCAGCTGATGAATTACTGACTCCCAAGGGCCATTATGTCTCGTACAAGGTATTCAGATGGCAGTATTGGTCCCACCTTCCGCAGGATCTCAAGAAGGGCCTTGGTCCGTGTTTCTCAGGCTTGGATCATTGACGATTCTTGGCTCACTACAATGCTGCTGCAGACCCATCTTTAGTTTTTAGCGAGTTCATAGGTAACGCGCCGTGATTCTAAATGACTCTGTAATTGAAATATGTCGCAGGTGTCATAAAGGGATCTGAGCAGACCCTTAGCTCGAATGATTTCATTTTAGATGAAGACACGTATTTGAATTTGAGTCACAGAACTCAAGCGACATTCACTACGAAGCGGAGCGAGATATACGCCTTATTCCAGTCTTATATGAGGCGGAAACAACAAAACGGTCATTACGATGCCGCAGATAGGTGAGCTTACCCTCGAGGCGTTTGAAACGTAACCAAATGCATCTCTCAGAACGCATACTATCCTGCGGAAGCTGCAAAAAACCGGTTTGGTAGGGCAAAAAATCGATTTCTTGTAAGTTGGCCTTTTTAGAAAGCCCATCATTCGCTGAACATTACTTCTATTGCTAGGTATGTCGACGAAGTGCAGGATAACCTGCTCATTGATGGTCTCCGTGAGCTTATTAGCACCCGTCAGATTCGAATGTTGTACTCACCATGAACGCTCAAGTATTGCGCTGCATTTGCCGTAATCAGAATGGATTATTTTGGGCCGGGGATACCGCGCAAACCATATCCGTTGGCAGTTCATTCCGTTTCAATGACCTCAAAGCCTTTCTGCATCGAATGGAGGTGATTATTCTTCTGCGGTCATTGACATCGTCTACTGACTTCACGGTGCTAGGATAAGTTTGCTCTTGATGAGACGAAGTTGAGACATCAAGATCCACCGAAGACATTTCAGCTTCTCACTAACTACCGCTCCCACAACGGTATCGTTAAATGTGCACACTCGGTAATTAACCTGATTACCACATTTTGGCCATATGCCATCGATGTGCTAGCCGAGGAAAGGGGGAAATTGGATGGTGTCCAACCAGTCTTCTTCACTGGACAGAAAGCGGAGGATGCGTATTGCGGATCATTCCTTCTCGGTGTTGAGTACGCTTGGTTTACATATCCCGATGACATCTATTGACTCTTGAGGTGCCGCAGCAAGGATGGTTTTGAATTGGGGGCTGAACAGTGTTAGTATAATGGCTCGATGCCATGACCTTTGTAACTCATGATTTACAGGCATTCTTGTACGAAACGATGAGACACGCAATGAGTTGCGAGCGCGTTTTGGGAGCCTTGGTATCATACTGTAGGGCCTTTCGACATTCTCATTGTTCCTGTACTCATGAGCACGTAGGACCCTATATGACAGCAAGGGTTTGGAGTTCAATGACGTGAGTGCCGCGACGTCCTGACCGCATGAGCTAATGTCGACATCCAGGTCCTTCTATACAATTTTTTCCAAGATTCCGAGGCCGACGTTTCTCAGTGGCGCGTCGTTCTGAATGTTTCAGAAGGAGTCTCCGCGCCTTCATTTGACCACAATCGTCATGCAATTATCTGCAGTGAGGTAAGCATCGCCCTCCCTCTCTTTGACTGCCGGTCAAAAACTTAGCCTAAGTAGTTAAGGTTTTTGTATGTGGCAATTACTCGTGCACGGCAGAATTTATGGTTGTTCGACTCGTCCGAGCGCTGCGAGCCAATGCTTGTAGGTCCACTACGTCTGTGTCACTCGCACATCTAATCGTCAGCGTTACAGACATATTGGAGCACACAGGGCCTCATCAGGCACCGTGTCCCCAATAGCGGTGACTTCAGGAAACTCGCTGCCCCGTCATCGCCAAAGGAATGGGAGAATAGAGCATGGTTAATGTTCCGTGAACAGCACTATTCTGAAGCCATGCTTGCATTTGTGCGAGCTGAGAAACCACAGGAATCCGCTGTGGCTCGCGCGTACAACCTTCGCGAAGAGGCGATGAACATGGACCACACTGTTTCGGAAAGGCAGAAGTGCAAAAGACAGACTTTCGCAGCCGAAGCATTTTGCGAGTGTGCCAGATCAACATCCGTCCAACGTGACCAAAATACGTTCTTCGCTCTGGCTGGAGAGCTATGGAGCGATGCCGGACAGTTCGAGAAGGCGGCTCAGATATACATGGAAGCGTCCAAGTATCACGAAGCAGTTTGTTGCATGTTCAAAGCGAACATGTATGACGAAGCTTTGTCGATAGTTCAAGGTTACCCGCACCAAGTCCAGAGATGGATAGCAGACAAGGTACTCTTTGCTGCACGCAAGTCTTGCCTCGTCAAGAATAACTTGGGGTATTGGCAGTCGTTTAATGTCTGAAAAATCTGGGGATGGCTAAACACTTTTATTCAGGCGGGCTTACAGCCCCGACTTGTTCTCGTCGGAGGAGGAGTTACTAGACTTCGTTAAAGAGAATGATCTGTGGCTTGTACATATCTTAATCCTGAAGGACAAGGGAAGGTGGAACGAAGCTGCGGACATCCATCTTGGTCATGGACAAAGGATCGAGGCGATACAGGCTCTTCTCGAGGATGCTGGAAAGGATACTAGAGAACGCTCCCTTTGCAGAGCCAAAGAATACGTGCTCGAAGGGCTCTGGGAGTCGTTCTCATTTGGAGTGATGCGGCGCGAGTCCGCGAGCAAGGAGATCGTGGATCGTTTGTTGCAGATAATCCCGCAGCTAGACCGTTCTGTGGTGCGAAATGAAGATTCGATGAAGGCAAGTCCTCACTTCAAGCTTTTCGACGAATTCTTGACCACCTTTCATGGCACAGTTCAACATGTTTCAAGCCATAGCAGAACGCGATACCAATCAATTGAAAGCACTCGCGCAGCGTTTCCTGGAGATCCGCGAGAACAATGCAGCACTGCTAAGCCTAGATCATGCTCTCAGCGATACCAAGGCTAATCGTGACAACATGGGCGACGGGTTTTTTTTCCTGTCGCTATTTGGAAAGTATGCTGGGCTGTTGCAGAGCTTGGTCGGCGATCCTCTGCCGTCATCTCGCCAACATTGTCAGGTTCTGTTCAATTTTCAACAGAATTATCAGTACCGCGCTGTTATCCTTATTCCGGGAACGTTCCTACACAAGAGCTACAGAAGGTCTCCAGGAAGCTCTCCGACGGGCAAGGCTGAAGTCTCTTATGAAGAATT
This sequence comes from Albatrellus ellisii, assembly GCA_003314395.1. Classification (NCBI taxonomy): domain Eukaryota; kingdom Fungi; phylum Basidiomycota; class Agaricomycetes; order Russulales; family Albatrellaceae; genus Albatrellus; species Albatrellus ellisii. The sequence continues at coordinate 1,528 of QLPN01005926.1, read as the reverse complement.
CACTACATTGTTCAAATCTT